>CANIUD010000092.1:32500-59458 GCA_947470075.1 Closterium sp. Yama58-4 | reverse complement strand
ACCTTGCATGTGAACTGGCCTTGTGGCCTTGAACTTGTGCTCAGAATGTGTGGTGACATTGAGATCCACCCTGAGCTTGCTTTGCTTTGCTTGACTGGTCTTGTGACCCCTTGTTCTCCCCCACTTTGCCTATGGGGTGTGTCAAACATTATGCATGTTGTAGCTTTGTAGGCTACAGTGGGTTTAGCCTTAGGGGGTACAGAACTCTAGGGTTTCATATTTGTACTCCCATTCTTGTTAGTCACATCATTCTCGTTCTATTCTTCACTGTTAAAGCAAGGGTCTCACGCAAGAGAAATTGTGATCAATTGCAAAACAATTGAAGCTTAGTCACCCTGTTTGAGGTGGCGAAGTCTAGGGGTTGGTTTGGCATTTGACTGTGCGACACCTCCTTTTTTTCCTCTGAAGCAATTGCAAAACACTTTGACGGGTACATTAGACTGACGAGATGCTTGAACATTTTGCTGGTGTTCTAGCTTTGGCACTGAACCTGTTAAGATAGGCAGGTAGGAATGAGTGGATTAGGTCAAGGGAGGGGGTACAAGAAGAATGTCGAGAAGATTTGTGTACCCCTTAGTGCTAACCCCAATATAGCCTACATATATCTAAACATATAATGTTTTGACACACCCCCATAGGCGAAATGGGGGATAGCCAGAGCAAGCAACGGTCACAAGACCAGTCAAGAGAGGAAACAAAACAAAGCTCAGGGTGGGTCTCAAGATCACCACACAGTCTGAGCACAAGCAAGTGGCTACAAGGGCAGTTGACATGCAGAGTTATAAAAACACAAACAATACAGTGATCACAACCTAGCAAGAGGAAGCATGCGGGTATAAATGTATGGATCACAGTACAAGGCAAAGTCAAGCAGTAAGCAAGTGAGGTCACGCACAGGCCTAGAGTAGTACAGAAACGCTGATGATCACCAGACACAAGTGCCTTGGTGAAAATATCAGCAGTGTTGGCCAGTGTGGCCACGTAAGCAAGATGAAGCTGACCACGCTGCTGCAACTCTCGTGCAAAGAAGCAATGCAGAGCGATATGCTTCGTTCTGTGCTCCAGTCTCTGCTCCCGACACAAGGCAATCATGGCCTTGTTGTCGACGTACAGGACTGGAGGAGAACAAGGCCGCTCACCCAAGTCGGTCAACAGGTAGGTCAGCCAGCGAAACTCTTGTGCAGCCATGGCCCCCGCGTAGATCTCAGCCTCACAACTGGAGCTGAGAACAGAAGACGAGCGGGTAGACCTCTAGGAAACTGAACTGGAGCCAAGACTGAAAGTGTAACCCTGTGACGACTGGTGAGTCGCCTGGTCGTCAACCCAAGAAGCGTCTGAGTGTTCATTAAGTACAACTGAACCCCGTCCTCCAAGCACAAGCCCCATGCCCGAAGTAACATAGCACCCCTGTGCAGCCCGCAAGTGCTCTGGTCGGTGTCTCTTGGGCGCAACGTAGCGCGTCAGGATGCTGAGTGGGTACGCGAGGTCTGGTCGAGTGCAGGTCATCAGGTACATGAGGCAGCCCACAAGCTTTGGATACTGACCACTCGGCTCTATGGACTCGTCCGAAGGTGGAGCTGAGAGCGAGTGGCCTGTAGGCAGAGGAGTGGACTGTGGCGAGGAGAACTGGAAGCCGAAGCGCTGAAGGACCTGGTGCACCATGTGTGACTGAGTCAGGGTGATGGTGCGCCGTGCTCTGTCCCGGGTGATCTGCAAGCCAAGATAGCTGCGCAGCTCACCCAAATCAGAGCAGGTGTATCTCTTATACAGCTCCGTCTTTACAAGGGTCAGTGCCTCAGTGTCAGCAGTAGCAAAGACCAATTCGTCGACGTACACGAGGATGTAGAAAGGTGGCAGACAAGAGTCGGTGTGGATAAACAACGACGGGTCAGCAGTCGAAGGAGCAAAGAGCCGTAAGTGTCGTCCTCAGTGTGTCGTGCCACTCGCGGGGCGCCAAACGGAAACCGTAGACTGGCCGCCGGAGGCTCCACTGGGTACCCTCAAGAAACGACCCAGTGAAGCCAGGTGGGCGGCGCAGCAAGATCTCCTCGTGCAGGCTGCCTTGCAAGAAAGCTGTGCTGAAGTCAAGCGAGTGGAGCTCGTAGTCATGTTGTGCTGCAACGTAGTAACACCCGAAGAGTGGTCATCTTTGGGGTGGGGGAGAAGGTCTGGAAGAAGTCGACCCCCTGTCGCTGACTGAAGCCTCGTGCAACGTAACGCGCCTTGAAAAAAGGCGGAGAATCCGGCGGCCGCTTCACTCGGAAAAACCACATGCCATCGACTATGTTCGCCCCAGGTGGGGGAACTGCATCGACGTGGGTGCCCGTGGACTTCCAGGAAACCATCTCTTCATCCATTGCTTTTTGCCACTGAGATGAGTACTCATTTGTGATTGCCTCTGGGTAAGAGTGCGGGGTGGGGATTTCTAGAGCATCCGGGTCTCCTTCAGGGCAAAGAAGCATGGACACGAGTTGAGGTACAGTACAGTAGCCGCAAGGCACTCGAGCTCAAACCGCCTGCCCTCATACACGTCAGTGTCAAGGGCAAGCTCACCCCCGAAGGATGGAGGACAGTCAGACTCAGACTCAGTAACAAGACCCGCGACATAGTCTAGACCACAGGTAGCAGCGAAGTCAACAAGCTCAGTGAATAAGGCAGACGCAGCAAATGACGAGGGTCAGTTACTCTAAAGAAGGGTCAGTGACGAGGGTGGCCAGGAAATGTGTAACAGTAGGACGAGCAGCGCGAACAAGGTTAGGCTCAGGGTCAGGAACGTCAGGAAGAGAGGACGCCGGAGGAGACGGCAGGGGAACACCCCGTGGAACAGAGGAAGGACGAAGTGCCATAGTGTGAGTGCCGGGAAAAGGTGGAGGACGAGGATGAGTAACACGACGACCAGTGCGAACAGGCGAGGCAGGACGAGATGCAGGCTCATGACACTCTATCAGGAGGTCTGTCTGTTCAGTGTAAGGAGAAGGAGCAGGGAGTGGGGAGTCCGGCGGTAACTGTATTTGCAACGGGTCAGGCGGTGGACACAGTAAGGGAGGAGTAAGGCCAGTGGAAGACGGAATACGAAGTACCTGGTGAAGCGCCGAGCCAGGTGGTGGTAGTGACGAGTGCGACTGCGGCAAGAAAACCGGTCGCCGCTGTGTAGTACCCACAGTACTAGAATGTGAGAGTACGACGGCTTATGCTAGCTTTGCTAGCTTGCCTTGACTTCATTCTGCTATTTCTAGATTAGGTTTATTTTTTCTTGCATGCTTTTGCTTGATTTACTGGGCTCATTGCTTTTACTATAATTATTATAGTTATAGGAACCGAACTAGGTTGAGCGCACAAAATTCTAGGCTTTTTGGTTGTTACCGAATTACCTTCTACCGAATTTGGAAAGGACCCGTTCGGGACGCTTCGCGACCCGCAGAACCTTGTAGTAACACCCGGGTTACAGCCTTTGTGTCGAGCCTATGCAGCCTCGACTTGTACCCATATGCTCATATTAAATTTTCTGAACCAGTTCCTTTGATCCTCACACTTGGTAATCAGATCGGGTTTACACGCGAAGTCTTGAACCGCTAAAAACCGGCCTTTGAAAACCGTGGGGGCGACAATGAAAGTGCCAATTCGGGTATCTAAAACCAGTTCTGTGCAATTTTTCTAACCCCCCCTCGATCCGGCTTTCGAACATCCCTCATGATTACTGGCAAAAGATTGGAATTTCGACCGTCAGATCGATTCGAATCTCAACGACCCAGAGAATTTCACCCAAGCCAAAAAGTTGGAATTTGGAGCGTCAGATCGAGATTCTTCTCAACGGCCTACATCGAACGATAATTTTGACTAAGGGAGAATTTCGCGACGTACAGAACTCGCACTCGTCGATTCTTCAGTCGATTCGACTCGTAGTAAGACGACCAGCAACTAGAATATATTTACTTTCGTCGCAAATCTTTTTGTAAATCGCCAAATGGAAGAAAATAGAGATAATTTTATAGGGAAAATCGCAGAGCTACGCGCCGAGAAGGAGCAGATATGTACGGCGCTCCTACGACTCGAGAAACTCATTGCGAACCAATCGGCAGCTACCACAGCAGCAGCGTACGCAGCGGCGAATGCAGCAGCGGCAACAGTACGCAGCGGCGAATGCAGCAGCGGCAGGCAACAGTAGCAGCGGCGGCGACACCGACAATTGTATCTGCGACAATGTCAGCAACTACAATTAACCTCGAAGCGGTAAAGCCGAGGCAACCGGAGGCATTTGATCTTATAGTAAAAGGGAGTGACGTTCGTCGATTCGTAGCTGAGCTCGAAATTTACTTCGAAGCTATTGGATGCACGACCCCCACCCAAGACGCGATGCGCATACGGCTCGCAGCAACACTGTTACGAGGTCCGGCTCTAGAGTGGATTAACAACAAAATTGTCCAAGGCGAAGGGACGTGGGCGCACTTTCATATGGGCAGCACTGATCGAACAGTTCGACGCGTTGAACAGTAGCTACTACGGAACACGACGCAACCAGCCAAATAGTGGCTAGGGGCGATCGGCACCACCCACGACTGCCGACCCGATGGAGAACGACAAAGACGATGCGAAGTAGCGGCTAGCAAAAAATGAGACGTAAGAATTTTGCGGCGCTACAGGACATCGTATCTTGGCGTGTTGGAAAATGAAGAAAAAGGCGTGCGGAGCTGAAGGGCAAGAACAGTGCGGCACCCCAAAGAACAAAACGGACAACGTGCAACTTCGAAGAGGGCGAAAAAAAGAGAATATGATGGCGCGAATTTGAAACGTCACGACCAGCTGGCACCAGGGGATATCGCCAAGACCTAAGTAGACTCCGCGAAACAAGACCCTGCACCGACCAGGAAACTCCCGCCATACAACCCGACAAGTAAGAATATTACTTCTCGTGGTTTTTAAAGTCTTTATTAAGGGAGAGTCAGAAGTTATACCGGTACCGGATAATATGGGGGACCCCATTCCGGAGAGTTGATAAGGGTCGAGTGTTCCGAGGAACCAATATTATTTCCTAGCAGCACGGTGTTAAGGCTCCCCGCCGTTCTTCACAGATGAAGCCTACACAGCTGCAAAGGCTTAGGGGAAGGTTCCAGGCTCTGGAGAAGCTGTACCAGCCTCGGATAAATCCTTCTAACCCTACTCAGGTGATATTGAGCCAGCAGCTTCGAGCGCAGGGCCTAAGGACGATATATTCGACGTACCCTATGATCATGTACGCAAGGCCATCTACAGCTACTTGGGGCAGCAGCAGCCACTAATCCTCAAGGTGATCTGCAACGGGCAATGCCTCTAGGCACTAGTGGACAGTGGTGCGTCCCACTCGGTGTGCGACCGCGGGACGTTGGAAAAATTTGGGGAGTCCTCGGAGGAGACCCGGTTTACAGCAACGATGGTGGACGGTATGAAGCTTCCCAACCACGGTGAATCAACACTGCAGCTGCAGATAGGGGCGTTGAGGTGGAAGCCGACGTTGCCGATCACGAACATCAAGGGATTAGATTTCATCTTGGGGCGAGATTTCCTGAAGCGGTTCAACCCCGAGATCGACTGGGTCAACCGGAAGGCGAGCATTTACAAAACGGGAAACATGTGGAGCTGCGAAGCTGGACGGATACACGGGGATGTTCCTGAAACAACACTGGCACGGTTCAAACGGACGGTGAACGAGAGTACCACGGGTTTCCTAGCACTGGTGATGGCAGCAGCAGGGGAGGAGAAGCCGAACTCGGAGCCACCTGCAGCAGTGAAGGAGGTGTTGGAGTAGTACAAAGACATCATCCCAAACGACCTGCCTGCTGAAATACCTCCAGCGCGAATCCACGAGCACGAGATCGTAGAGGAACCATGTGCGAAACCCATCTCCTATGCACCATACCGCCTTAGTCCGACCGAACTGACAGACATGAAAAAATAGATGAATACTTACTGGACAGACAACTGATCCGCCCATCCACCTCTCCCTACGGCGCACCGGTTCTCTTCACTCCAAAGCCAGACGGTTATTTACAGCTGTGCATCGACTACTGGGCACTGAACAAACAAACAGTCAAGGTTCAGGACTATGCCGAACTACGCCCCGCTACGGCAGATCCTATTGGAGGAGTTTCACGACACGGCATACACGGGACATTTCGGGAGCAACAAGACGTTAGCGAGATTTTGTGAAGTCTTACTAGTGGCCCCGGATGGCAGCAGACGTGCAGCAGTTCGTCACTTCATGCGACACGTGCCAGCGAATGAAGAGTAGCAAGCAGAAAAAAGCAAGGTTACTTCAGCCTCTACCCATACGGGAGCAACCATGGCAAGTCGTTAGCCTCAATATCATCATTGGGCTTCCTTCGACCTCACGAGGGCATGACGCTATACTCGTGGTGATCGACAAGTTCTCTAAAATGGGACACTTCATCCCGACCAACACCTCGGCTACTGCTGAAGCAAATGCTCGCCTCTTCTTCGATCGCATCATCACCATCCACGGCATCCCCGCTATACTCATCTCAAACAGGGACCCAAAATTCACTAGTAAGTTCTGGAAGGAGCTCATGGGATTGTTGGGGACAAAGCTTGCAATGTCTTCAGCGTACCACCCCCAGACTGACGGACAGACTGAGCGACTCAATCAGGTGGTTGAACAGTTACTGCGCACAGCTTGCAAAGACGACATCAGTCATTGGGATCAGCAGTTACCGACGCTTGAGTTTGCTTACAACAACGCTTCACATGCGGCCACAGGGAAATCTCCATTCTTCCTGTGTTAGGACGAGAACCACTAACACCACAGCAGCCAGCAGCCAACCACACCGGCACACGTCCAAGCCGCACACGACTTTGTCACCACCATGCAGCAGCTATGGGAGAAGACTCAGCGACGTCTCACCACGATGCAGAAATCTCAGAAGTAGTATGCCGATCGACAGCGACGTGATCACTCGGTTGTAGTCGGAGATCAGGTGCTTCTCGACACACGCAACTTGGACCTATCTCACCTACCATCCAAGCTCCGGCCTCACTTCTGTGGCCCTTTTCGCTCTGAGGCACAGGTGATGCGAGAAACATTCCGCTTGCGCTTACCTACTATGTGGAAGCTTCACAATGCTTTCTATGTTCTGCTACTAAAGCCCTACAAGGACCCCAACCAACAGTTCCAGGGACGGCAACTACCGCCACCACCACATGTTCTCGTACAGGATGATCCCGGAGTACGAGGTGGAACGAGTTCTCGCTCATCGACGCAGACGCGGCAACACGCTCGAGTTCCTGATACGCTGGAAGGGATACGACCCGTCGGAGGACAATTGGGTTGCAGAAGCTGATATGGGCAACGCACGACGTGCTCTCAAGGACTATCTTGTCAAGCAGGGTGTATCTCATGCCACCCAGCTTTGAGGGGGGGACGTGTGAGAGTACGACGACTTTGCTGGACTTTACTTCCTCTACTCTGCTTTATTACGCATTATCTAGCTTAGCTTTACTTTATCTTGCATGCTTTTGCTTTTACTATATTTATTGCAGTTATAGGCACCGGACTAGGTTGACTGCACCAAATTCTAGTCTTTTAAGTTGCCACTGAATTGTCTTTTACCGAATTTGGGAAGGACCTGTTCGGGACGCTTCGCGACCCGCAAAACCTTCTAGTAACACCCGGGTGCTCATATTGGCCCTGTTCGATAGGCTAACACTAACACCCGCGAAATCATCGCGGCTGTTTTGATTTAGGATTTTTTCCACCATCAGCCCGTAATTTGGTGTCACCGGGCTTTAACGCTCTCGAACCTGAAGGGTTAGTGTTAGCCTGTCGAACGCATCCCATTCAAGAAGCGTTAGCCCGCTCGGAAAGATCCAGCGTCCTTCGCCATCGAGCAAAGTTTTAGCCCTCGCCTAGCCTAACCCTCGCCACCCCAAAGTGGGGTTTGCCAAAGGGCTCGTCAAGTGTTTGCAGTGGTAGAGATACCCTCTCCGTGGAGCCCCAAAAAAAAACAAGCCAGACCAGACTCGTCGTAAAAATTCTGCAAAACTTTTTGTGAGGCGAGCGATTGGTGGGGAGGGCTTTTTTTTTCTAGCGTTGTTACACAGACCCTCTAACGAGCAATCCAAATCTTTCAACACAGACCGCGATGACCCAGGTAGAAGGGGGCGAGCAACATCGCCCTCAGGGCCCCGCTCCTTCCGATTTGTAGGGGCAGGGCTTCCGATTGGGTGGGCGCTCAGTTAGCTAGAGGAAATTGCGCTGAACCCTCCTCTTAACACTAGTCTAACCTTCGCCTTTTGCAAAGCGTTAGCCTATCGAACAGGGCCATTATATTCAGCCTTTGTGTCGAGCCTATATATAGCCTTGCCTTGTACCCAGGTGCTCATATTTTATTTTATGAACCAGTTCCTTCGATCCTCACACAGAGCCTCCAGCTCCAGTACCTCCAGCACCAGCACCCCCAGCACCTCCAGCTCTAGTACCTCCAGCACCAGTACCTACAGCTCCAGTGCCGGCAGCTCAAGTAGCTCCAGCGCCAGGACCTACAGCTCCAGCGCCTCCAGCACCTCCAGCACCAGTACCTCCAGTCCCAGCACCTCCAGCACCTCCAGCTCCAGTGCCTCCAGCACTAGTACCTCCAGCTCCAACGCCTCCAGCACCAGTACCTCCAGCTCTAGCGCCTCCAGCACCAGCACCGCCAGCACCAGCACCACCTACACCAGGACCTACAACTCCAGCGCCTCCAGCGCTGGTACCTCCAGTCTCAGCGCCCTCCATCACCTCCAGCACCTCTAGCTCCGCCACCAGAGCGGAACCGCCGAATAATCCACTCGCGAAGGTGCTGTGACAAGAGAGCCTCCTGCTGACGAGACTGCTGCTGCTGTCCATCCCCAGAACCTCCAGCAAAAGCACCAACGACATCACCACCACTAGGACGCTCAGCACCCCCAGAACCAGCACCTCCAGACTCAGCACCCCCAGACTCAGCAGCACCCCTAGAACCAGCACCTCCAGTGTCACCACTCCCATAGTCCGGACCTCCAGTGTCACCTCCCCCACTAGCACCGGAGTCTACAGCAACAGGCTGCAGAGGCGGCGAAGACGGCCGAGGCGGAAAACTAGGAGGGGTCTCCAGGCGCGGTGAGCGGTGAGTGGCTGCTGTGTCGTCTACAGCAGCGTCACCCCCCTCTGCAGGGCCAGAGGTGTCAGAGGTGACCTCCAAAGGCTCAACCAAGGGGGGTGGGTCTACTTGAGACACACCTCAGGGAGCAGGACTCTGTGGGGGGGAGAGGGTCTACCGGAGGGGGACCTAGAACCAGGAAGAAAGGCAGGGGGGGGGGGGGAACGAGGGTAGTGCAGTGGCGGTAGAGGCGGTAGAAGCAAACCGACTAGACAAAGGTGACGTCCTGGGAGGACAGGACGCGACGCGAAGCTGGGTGCTAAAACTCCCAGCCAGGCGCGTCGGTGGGAATGCCAAGGAATGGTGCAAGAAGAGAGCTTGTTCGCGGTGGTATCGCGGACAAGGGCCATCGAACCCCAGACCCGAAATGCCGACGCATCGCCAGCCTTCCCTGTCCAACGCAGTGTAGGCGAGGTCTCTAGCACGGAGACACGAGGCTAGAGGTTGAGCTGCTGTGTGGCGTATCAGACTGCAAACGGCCACAGAAATAGGGAGCACTCGCATGGATCATGGAGGTGCGAGCAACCTCCATGATCAAGTCGATACAGCCGGCGCTCAGCAACCCCATTCTGATGTGGAGAGGCCGGAAGCATGAACGACTAGACGCTGCCCTCCTCACAACAAAAAACCCCAAGGAGGCGAGAAGAAAACTCACCAACACTGTCGGAGTGCAGACGAAGGACCGGGAGGTCCTGCTAGAACCGGACACGCAGCTGGCGACCAATAGCGCGGATCTAAGAGATCAAGACACTTGGAACATCCGCCTTGCTCTGCAAGGGGAAGATCGTGATGTAGCGCGTGTAGTCGTCAACAACCAGCAGAAAGTAGCGCTCTCGGTCCGGTCCACTGACGCGGGCGGGGCCCCACACGTCCATGTGGAGAGTCTGCAGAGGAGCAGTGGTCGGAGGAAACGAGGAGGAGTGAGGAGCGGCGCGCTGCCGCCCTTCGACGCAGGGAAGGTAGAGCGGTGCAGGCAAGCCGCAAGTTCGTAGTGAAAGAGGGGAGGTGGAGACCCGCAAGCGAGCCGGAAGGGGCTGCCGGACACGGGAGAATGGTGGAGGCACGTGCTACTACTATGCCCCTAGAGGGGTCAGCCAGAGTGACCGGGATAGGTGTAGTGAGTGGTGTGACTGTGGTGCAGTCGCGGAAGAAGCAGCGAGACGCGCCTGAGTCAAGCGTGAAGGTGTGTAGAGCCTCCGCAGGTGCTGCACCTGTGCTAGCAGGCTCAATGGCACCTAGACTAGTAGCCTCTAAACTACCAGGGACGGGTCGCTGAGAATCCCACTCCCGAAGCTGCTGCGGCGAGAGAGTCTCCTGTCGACGAGCCTGACGCTGCTGTCTAGTACCTCCAGCACCAGTACCCCAACCAGAGCGGCCTCGCCGAAGAACCCACTCGCGAAGCTGCTGCGGCGAGAGAGTCTCTTGTCGATGAGCCTGCCGCTGCTGTCCAGTACCTCCAGCACCAGTACCCCAACTAGAGCGGCCTCGCTGAATAACTCACTCACGCAGCTGCTGCAACGAGAGAGTCTCCTGTCGACGAGGCTGCCGCTACTGTCCAGTACCTCCAGCACCAGTACCCCAACGAGAGTGGCCTCGCCGAATGACCCAGTCACGATGTTGCTGCGGCAAGAGAGTCCCCGGCTGACGCTGCTGCCGTTCCTGTCCACCCCCAGAACCTCCGCCTACACCAGCAGCACCACCTGTAGGAGCAGATGTACTGGTACTGGTACCTACACGCGTGGCCATGACAGGCAGGAGAAATCAGCAGCAGCGGCGCAAGGGCAGCGGTGGCAGGGACTATAGCGGCAGTAGCAGGCAGCAGTGGCAGCGGCCGGCAGCAGCAGCGGCAGTGGACTGCAACAGTGGCGGCAGCAGCAGGCAGCAGCTGCGGATTGGCACGGTAGCGCTGGGCAGTGTGCAGGGCAGCGCTGGCAGCAGTCAGGCAGGGCAGGGCAGCACTAAGCAGCGCGTGCAGGCAAGGCAGCAGTGGCAGCGGCCGGCAGCAGTAGTGGCAGTGGCCGGCAGCAGTGGAGGCAGCAGCAGGCAGTAGCTGCGGCTTGGCAAGGAAGCGCTCTGCAGCATGCAGGGCAGTGCTGGTGGCGGCCAGGCAGGGCAGGGCAGCGCTTGGCAGCACGTGCAGGCAGGGCAGCAGTGGCAGCGGCCGGCAGCAGCAGCAGCAGTGGCCGGCAGCAGTGGCGGCAGCAGCAGGCAGCAGCTGCGGCTTGGCAGGGCAGCGCTGGCGGCGGCCAGGCAGGGCAGGGCAGCACTGGCCAGCGTGTGCAGGCAGGGCAGCAGTGGCAGCGGCCGGCAGCAGCAGCGGCAGTGGCCGGCAGCAGCAGCGGCAGTGGCAGGCAGCAGTGGCGGCAGCAGCAGGCAGCAGCTGCGGATTGGCAGGGCAGCGCTGGCGGCGGCCAGGCAGGGCAGGGCAACGCTGTGCAAGGCGTGCAGGCAGGGCAGCAGTGGCAGCGGCCGGCAGCAGCAGTGGCAGTGGCAGGCAGCAGCTGCGGCTTGGCAGGGCAGCGCTAGCGACGGCCAGGCAAGATAGCAGCAGCTGCGGCATGGGCAGGGCGCGGGCCGCACAGGCTGCGCAGGCAGCATGCGGGTAGCGCAGGCAGCTGGCAGGGCAGTCGCGCGTGCAGGGCAGTAGCGCGTGGCAGGGCAGGCACACAGGGCAGGGCAAACACGCGCGGGCAGGGCAGGGCATTCGCGCGTGCAGGGCAGCAGCACGGGGCAGGGCAGGCACTTGGGGCAGGGCTCACGTGCGCGGGCAGGGCAGGGTAGTCGCGTGTGCAGGGCAACAGCGCGGGGCAGGGCGCATACGCGCAGGCAGGGCAGAAAACTGTGCACTAAGGGGCATGCTCCGGGCAGGAAAAACGACGCGCGTAGGGGCGCGATTCGGACAGATAATCGACACGCTCTAGGGGCGCGATTTGGGCAGGAAAAACGACATGCCTTGGGGCGCGATTTGGTCGGGAAATGAACACCACGCGATTTGGTCGCGACATGCCTTGTGGGCAGAAAATCGACGTGCCTAGGGGCGCGATGTGGGCACAAAATCAACGCGCCCTAGGGGCGCGATTTGGTCAGTGGAAGGGGAAGAACTAACGGTGGGCCCTTAGAAAAAACGGTCCTAAAGACCTAAGTGCTCTTAATACCATGTTAAGATAGGTAGGTAGGAATGAGTGGATTAGGTCAAAGGGGGGTACAAGAAGAATGTTGAGAAGATTTGTGTGCCCTCTAGTGCTAACCCCAATACAGCCTACCGTAAACCCCCGTATATAAGACCCCGGGGTATTATGATAATCGCACCTCAAATAATGGGGGGGGTCTAAATAAATGGCATATATTTTATAAGACACATGCTTTTGAGCTCAAACAAGTGAATTGGAAATGCTACGTTTTTAGCACCTCCCAAAGATACTCGAACTGGTCTCCACGAGGGCCAAACCCACGTCATCATGAACTCTATCTAGGAGCCTCCTCCCATTGGCCACAAACACCACTTGGTGTCCACATGAGCGAGAAGGGCACCGTTTGATGGGCCCAGCGCACGGTGTCGCCTCGGCCTTCACACCCCATGTACGCTTTGTGCGGGCTGCACAGTCCTGGTGTCTTCGTGCAGACACCCTACTGTCTGCTCGCACGTCCTTGTTTGTGAGGGTTGTCATTCACTTCCCCCTCCTGTTTCTTCTCCCCTTACTGTGCTCAGCTAGCTACCGCTTAAAATATGGATGCCTGCTCCATTTTCCCCTCGAAGCTAGCAGCCACTTTATCCCCACTCTAGCCGCCATGGTGACATCACCAGATGCTGGGACGTCCGGTGCTCGATGCAGGCGCCGCAAGAAAGTTCAGAAGCCTCCTGTTCCTAGGCCGTCGCCCAGGCCCATCATGCCAACGCCAAGTTCCTCTAGCAGCAAGTAGACAGTTAAGGAGCCCAGCGGGAGCCCACGCCGTCTGCTTCCGCACGTGAAGGTTCCCGTATTTTTGGAATCGAGCCGACCGTGGGGACAGAAGAAGCGGGTGTGCGACGCAGAGACGCCAGAGCAAAGGCGTTGTCAAACAACGAAGGCGCGGAAAGCTTACACCGTCAAGGGGAAGCTTTACTGGCTCAAGATGCTAGACGTGCAGCCCCATATGAGAGTCCGGGGTTTGGCTAGGCTCGCCAATGTCCAGCCGAAGCAGATCGGCGAGTGGCGCAGCTTGAAGGAGCGGCTCGACAAAGCGGCAGGGTGTCGCCAACGTCTCACTAGTGCGGGACGAAAGCCCAAGTACCCCCTGATGGAGGTTGCGGTCTACCGCAGGTTTCTTGTCGCATGGTGGGAGAGGCCTGCCAGTTTCCGTGAGCCTGCTGCAGAGTTGGGCGGCGACCTACATGTAGCATCGCCAACCCCAGGCGAAGTGGCGGTCGTCCCACGGTTGGACAAAGAGGTTACGCAGGCGGTGGTCCCTGGCACAGCGTGAAGACAAAGATCGGGCAGAAGCTAGCTGCAGGTACCTTAACCTCGGCCTTCCCAATATTCACAGATGTAAAGTCGTACCATATCCACCGGGCCTGACTCACCCTTATGCCGTGCGATGCAGATTACAAGTAGAGGTGTGAGGCCTTCTAGGAATTCGTGAGGCAAATGCGCATGCTCAACTCCAACCCCCTCAACCTGATCGTGAACGCGGATCAGAGACCCCTATTCCTTGATATGCCTGCCGAGCGCACACTCGAGATGAAAGGCGCTCGGACCATGCACGTGTGCAGCGCGGGGTACGAGAAGTGGCGCGTCATCGTCATGCTTGCAGTGACCGCGGGCGGCTTGAAGCTCCCTCCGTATGTGGTCTTCAAGCGGAAGACCATGCCGAAGATCCCCATACCCCGAGGTGAGATGTGACTTGCTCTGCCGGGGTTGGTTGAAGGAATTCCACTGCTAATGTATCTTTTTATTATGTGCAGGTGTTATCGTGCAAGCCCAGGAAAAGGGCTGGATGGACAAGAAGCTTGTCCAAGACTGGACAACGCAGGTTCTCGTCCCCTTCCTGAAGCCGCACCGCGAAGAGGAAAGGCAGCGCAAGGATGCGCTCCTCATCCTCGACTCCTACCGAGGGCACGCCACGGAAGTAGTTGGCCAGATGATGAAGCTGTTCAAGCTCACGCGCGCGGTAATTCCTGGCGATTGCACCTCGCTGGTGCAACCACTGGACGTTTCGATGAACCACAGCTTCAAAGCTGGGGTTTGCCACCACTACTCCACGTAGTTCCAGGATGAGGGGATTGAGTCTTTCATCTGTGCAGGTGACCACGTGAGTTGAACCCGCACTACTGTGTGCTAGCGACCGTGTGTTGACTCACAACTGCCTTGTCCGTGTTGTTTCTCTCAGGAAATTTGAAGCCCCCCCCCCCCCCCCCCCCCCCCCCCCCCCCGGAAAAGGTTCTGATATGGATTGCGGAGGCCTGGGCAGACGTCCCTGAAGATTTGATCAACAAAGCCCTCGTGACCTGCGGCATTTCCACCGCCGTCGACGGAAGCGAGGATCAGTTGATTCTCGCTTACCTCCGGGATAAGGCGGAGGTGGAGGTGCTGGAGGATGCGTGCGAGGAGGAGATGGAAGAGCTCGTCCCCAACCCTTCTACCCGGACCCTGCTGCCCCTGCGAGCAAGGACAGCAATGCTTCCTCCTCTCCAGCTGAGGAGTAGGAGGAGGAGGAGGAGGAGGAGGAGGAGGAGGAGGAGGAGGAGGAGGAGGAGGAGGAGGAGAAGGAGGAGGAGGAAACTGAGGAGGACACGGAGGAGGACACGGAGGAGGAGGAGGACTCGGAGGAGGACTCCGAGGAGGACTCCGAGGAGGACGAGGAGAAGGATGAGGAGGATGACGAGGATGAGGGTGAGGAGGAAGGGGGTGCGGTCGCGGAGGAGGTGGGGAGTGGAGCGGGATGGGAGGATGATGGCGACGAGTAGTGGGCAGAAGGGCGATATGATGGGGAGGAGGTGGAGATCTGGGTTGCTGGACAGGATTAGGATGATAATGTTCCTGTGCATGTGCGGTCATGGGTGTGTTGTCTCTCCCTTAACATGGAATATGACAATTATCCATTGCATTCGCTGACAATCCGCAATTTCCTAGGGTGTCGGTTTGATAATGTCAGGTGCCATTTAGGGGGGTATAACTCGGATACACACAAATAGAATATCCCCCCCCCCGTATTATAGACCCGGGGGTGTGTCAAATGTTGTAGCCTGTAGTGAGGCATGTCATGTGGGGTGCAGCAGTTAGGGTTAGGTTCATGTACCCTAACCAACCTTAGTCAAATCATCATTCAGTTCTTGACATGGTATCACCTAGGTCAGGATGCTGTGGGATCGTGTTCCTTCTACCACCCGTAGCGCCCTACCGTCGAGCCCGTCCTGTACACTAGAGACCGTTGCGCCCGTTCCGTTCTCTAGCGCCTGTCGCGCCCGTCCGTCCCGTCCCGTCCACGTTTCCCCCCCCCCACCCCCCCCCCCAAATCTGTTGTCAACGTGCTTGCGTCGCGTCACGCCCGTCCGTCCCGTCCTGTCGCCCGTGTCCCCCCCACCCCCTCTCCAGAAATCTCATGTCAGCGTGCTTGCGTCGCTTCGCGCCCGGCCCGTCCCGTCCCGTCGCCCGCGTCTCCCCCCAACGGCGTCGCGCCCGTCCGGTCGCCCGCGTCCCGTCGCCCGCGTCGCACGCGTCCCGTCGCCCTCGTCCCGTCCGTCACTCGCATCCCGTCGCGTCTGTCGCGTCCGTCGCGCCGCGCCCGTCCCTAGGCGCCCATCCCTAGGCGCCCGTCTCTAGGTGCTCGTTCCTAGGCGCCCGTCGCGCCCGCTCGATCCCGCACCCTCGCGCCCGTCACACCCTGCCACAGCCGCTATGGCGACACCTAGGGTTCTACGTATTTATGCCGAGGGTAGGCCGCTGGAACTCGCTGTCTGGCTCCTGCGTGCGCGCCGCCTCCTAGAGAGTCAGGTTCAGGCAGACGAGTCTCTGTGGGCGCACGCTTCCGGTGACCTTCCTGCGCCCTTCGACCCTGCACCCTTGGGCGCTGATGCCAGCACTGCAGACAGAGACCGTTATGCCCGCCGGCGTGCTGACGTCACCGCGTGGAAGTCGTGTGACACTGCAGCCTGCATCGCCCTCAGCAGCCTCCTCCCTGAGTCTGAGGAGACCCACTTCACTCAGGTTCGCACGGCTACTGAGTTCCTGTCTCTCTTGGTCGACTGTTCCTACCGTTCTTGTTCCCTGACCTCGCCTCGTTTGAGCGTCGTGCTGACTTGATCGCTCACCTGCGCTCACTCGATTCTAGTTTCTGCGCTGCCTGCACTGATGCACAGCTTGCACCTCTCCCTCCCCCCATGGCGATTACTATATATTTCATCGCCACTAGCCTCCCTGGCCGCCTTGCCTCGGTTCGTGACACGCTTCTTCTGAAGCACCCTAGCGAGCTCACTATCGAGGTCCTTCAGTGTGCCCTCAAGGACGTCGAGAGCAACCTCCGCTCGGTAGCCTCCGCCTCTGGCGCTGTGCCTCCGCCACTGTTTCACGGGTGCACTGTCCCTCAGCTGCCCACCTTTACTGCCTCCCTCGCCACTGCCGCTACTGACGCGACCGCAGCTGTTGTTACGACTTCTTCACGGTCTAGGGGTAGGAGTGGGATGAGGGGCGGTCAGGGTGCAGGCGGCGGCGGCGGAGGCGGCGGAGGTGGCGTGGCGAGCGGCGGTGGCGGGAGTGCAGGGGTTGGAGGAGCGCCTCGTGCAGCGGCTAGTGACTCCCCTGCTGCAGCTGGTGGAGGTGACGCTTGGGTCCGTCAGGCACCTGTTGGTCTGCCAGCTGCAGGTGCTGGAGTGGCGGCTTGGTACCTGACTCAGCGGCAGCAGCAGCAGCCACTCCTCTTGCAGCAACCACAGCAGTAGCAGAGGCAGCAGCAGGTTCCGGGGCAGGGGTCAGGACCGCGTCAGCTCTCGCGCAGTGCCGTCCACCCTCACTGCACCTACCTCGTTCAGACAGGTACTCGCCGAGGCCTCCCCTGTGGCCGCAGCCACCCACCGGGTCAGTGCTTTGCTCAGTTGACTAACACACTTCGTGCGGCCTATGTCATTGACAGCCCTGCCCCTGACTGGCTTCTCCTTGTTCGGACGTACGGCCCTGCTCTGTGAGACATGTCGGCTTCTCAGTTGCTTGATCTCTTGGGAGCTCCTCATGCTTTGTATGCTGTTGTTGACTCTAGTGCTTCTGACTTTGTTTACTCGAGTGTTGTTAGCTTAGGTGCTAGTGTTGCTGAGGTGCCTGTTGCTAGTGTAGGTACTTGTGTAGACTAGGAGCTGCTCCGGAGGACGCTTCGCTGTTTTTCACTCTGAACTCCGGAGCTTCGCACTATTTCTTCCGCCACACGACGCTTACTATGCTTCCTGTGCCGGTCTATGTAGCACTAGCTGATCCCACTTCGGGACCAGTCACTGCTCGCTACACTACTACGCTTCCGTGCCCAGCTGTTCCCTCAGGCTCTCTGACGGGCTTCCACGTCCCCTCGTTCTCCAGGAACTTGGTGGGCGTGAGGCCGTTTGTGAGTAGTCACGTGGGTGTTTGGATAGAGCCGTCTGGCGAGACTACGGTTTGTGTAGACGGTGACACGTACGCGCCTCTGGCCACCTTTGCCGTTGAGCCGGGCCCTAGTCTCTACACACTTCACACTGGTCCTTGAGGGCGGCAGCAGCAGCAACAGCAGCAGCAGCAGCAGCAACAGCAGCAGCAGCAGCAGCAGCAGCAGCAGCAGCAGCAGCAGCAGCAGCAGCAGCAGCAGCAGCAGCAGCAGCAGCAGCAGCAGCAGCAGCAGCAGCAGCAGCAGCAGCAACTACTGCCCCCGACACCTGTCACAGCCTCCCGCCAGGTCACCGCGTCTCACCAGGTTGCCGCGTCTCCCCAGGTAGCTGTGTCTGGTCAGGTTCCCGTGTCTAGTCCAGTTGCCGCGTCTTGCTCCTACCGGCCGCTTGTCCACCCCACCGTTCTATGGCTGGGGCACTCGCCCATTCCTCGCCTAGGCGCTATGTCTAGTCAGCATCTTGCCGTCGCTGCCGCCTTCGCTTGCACCACCTTGCGGTCCCTGCGTCGAGGGTCGGCTGTGCGCCACCCCTCACTCCTCCCTTCGTCCGGCCACCGAGCCCTTTGAGACTCTCCACTTGGACGTCTGGGGCCCCGCCTCTCGCCCTGGCCCTGAGCCCGAGCATTTCTTTCTCGTGGTCGTTGACGACTACACCACAGTGTTCCCCCTGGCGAAGAAGTCTGGGGTGAATTCTACGCTAATCAGGTGGTTACATACCATTGCAGACACTCGTGGTCGTCGTGTCAGCTGTCTTCACACCGACCGAGGGGGTGAGTTTCGCTCCGGCGTACTCGCTGGATTCTGTCGCGAGCAGGGCATCCGTCAGTCCTGGACGCTTCCAGAGTCCCCACAACAGAATGGGGTTGCTGAGCGCCGCATAGGCTTGGTCATGGAGATGGCCCGCACCTCCATGACACACGCCCATGCCCCCCATTTTCTGTGGCCCTACGCGGTTCGGTACGCCGCTCACCAGCTGAACCTCTGGCCACGTGTCTCTCGGCCAGAGGTTTCACCGACCAGTCTTTGGACCGGGTCCCCTGGTGCTGCGTCGCGTTTTCGTGTCTGGGGTTGCTTGGCACTTGTTCGCGACACCTCCGCGGACAAGATCTCGCCTCGCGCCGTTCCTTGTGTCTTCCTTGGTTTCCCTGAGGACTCCTCTGACTTCACATTCTACCACCCTCCCCTTCACCTTTTCTTTGACTCCCGTAACTTTCGTTTCGACAAATCCGTCCCCTACTACGCCAGGTAGCCTTGTCGAGGTCTCCCGGTTCCTCCTCCCCCTCTCTTCCTGACTTCTGCTCCACCTCCTGCTCCCCCGGTACAGCCTCCCCCCTCTGATCCAACCCCGTCAGGTGTGTCCCACGCTTCCCCCCCACCCCTCCCCCCTCGGTAGCCCCTCAGGTGCAGCCTCCTTCCCCGCAGTCCTCCTCACAGCCTACTGCAGACCCTTTGGTTGTGCGAGGTCCT
Source organism: Closterium sp. Yama58-4 (assembly GCA_947470075.1). NCBI lineage: Eukaryota > Viridiplantae > Streptophyta > Zygnematophyceae > Desmidiales > Closteriaceae > Closterium > Closterium sp. Yama58-4. The sequence goes on along the minus strand of CANIUD010000092.1, from coordinate 40,223 downwards.
GGTTGTGGGGGTGCTGGAGTTGGAGCTAAGCCCGTGCCTGCAGGATACTCTGGTCTTCGGGGAGCTGGTGTTAGTCGAGCTGTCCCTGGGGGTGCTACGCCTGGGGGTGCACCCTCTGCTGGACCTGGAGAGCCTGGGACTGACCCTGTTACTTCTGGTGGTGCTGGCTCTGGGGGTGGTGCGGCTGGTGCCTTGGAGGGTAGTCCTGGGGCTGCCCCTGCCCCGAACACTACTCCGTGCCCGCACTCCTACCCGACCCGACACCAGACCCATCTTCGCCGTGCACGTGAGGAGCAGCTGGATTTGGAAAGAGAGGGCCTCGAATAAGAGCGGCAGCTGCTAGAGCTACAGCAGCTGGAGGAGCAGCAGCAGTGCCCAGTAGCAGCAGCCGCAGTCGAAGGAGCAGCAGCAGCAGCAGCAGCAGCCGGAGGAGCAGGCACAGCAGTAGCAATAGCTGGAGGTGCAGCAACAGCGGCCGCAGCAGGAGCAGCAGCCGTCACCGCCTCCTCCTGTCTCTGGTCTTCGGACCCTCACCCTCTCCCTCTCCTCCCTCCTCCCCCTCTCCTCCTGTCTCTGGTCCTCCGCTTCCTCCTCCTAACCCCTCCCCAGCTATTTTCCCTCGTTCTCAGGCTCCTTTGTCCCCTCCTCTTTCTCACACTTGGGCCTCTCGTCGCTCTCCTCGTGCTCGTCCCTCGTCCCCTGTTCCCGTCACTGACCTTCGTAATGCACTGTTTCGTTCTAGTCCGCCTCGTTCGTCTCCGTCTGTGCTTCCTTCTCCTCCTGAGTCGGCCCTCACTGCTTCCCTCTCTACTCCTGTCACAGACTACTACCGCACGTACCGTCCTGTTCTCTCTCGTGTTCTCGCCTCTCTTGTTACTCACCCTCGTGCCTCTGTGTCCTCTGTCTCCGCTCTTACTGCCGCAGTCACTGAGTTTGCCTCTACTCGCCGCCTTGACTACGCCACCAGTCTTGTGGCTGCTCCTCTTGCCAGTCCTCTGGCCGTCTTGGGTGAGTTTGCCCTTGGCTGTGACGCCCTAGAGGACAGGCAGTTTGAGCTAGAGTTCCTGGCAGCCGCTTCCCCTCATCTCTGTGCCATGCTGCTCGCCCCTGAGGGAGACCCCAACGCCCTTGACATACCTACTCCTCGCACTTACGCTGAGGCAGTGTCAGGGCCTTGGGCCTCTCAGTGGAGAGCTGCCATGGATGCAGAGATGGCCTCTTACAGATCCACAGGCACCTACATCGACGAGGTTCCCCCCCCCCGGGGGGCGAACGTAGTCGATGGCATGTGGATCTTCAGGGTGAAGCGGCCACCGGGATCTCCTCCGGTCTTCAAGGCGCGCTACGTGGCTAGAGGTTTCAGTCAGCACGAGGGAGTTGACTTCTTTCAGACCTTCGCGCCTACCCCGAAGATGACCACTCTTCGGGTGTTACTGCATGTAGCAGCACAGAGAGACTACGAGCTACACTCTCTCGACTTCTCCACTGCCTTCCTTTAGGGTAGCCTACACGAGGAGGTCTGGTTGCGTCGTCCCTCTGCCTTCACTAGCACTTTCCCTCCTGGGACCCAGTGGAGGCTGTGGCAACCGGTCTACGGTCTCCGTCAGGCTCCTCGTGAGTGGCACGACACCCTTCGTTCTACCCTGTCTGACCTTGGTTTCGAGCAGTCTTCTGCCGACCCGTCGCTGTTTGTTCGTCGTGGCTCCACACCGTTCTTTGTACTGGTCTACGTTGACGACCTGGTTTTCGCCACTGCTGACAGGGTTGCTTTGGCTGACGTGAAGTCCGAACTGCAGAAGAGACACACGTGCACTGACGTTGGTGAGCTGCGCCACTAACTTGGCCTGCAGATCACCCAGGACAGAGTCGCTCGCACCATTACACTCTCACAGTCATACATGGTGCAGCAGGTCCTTCAGCGGTTCGAGCTTCAGCACTCTACAGTATAGCGCATACCTCTTGCTATTGACCCTTTCCTGACAAGCCGTTTGAGCCTAGTGGTCCCTACGCAGAGCTTGTGGGTTGCCTCATGTACCTGATGACTTGTACTTGTCTTGACCTCGCCTTCCCTCTCAGCATCCTTGCTCGCTTTGTTGCGCCAGGGAGACACCGTCCTGTTCACTGGACAGCTGCTGTGAGGGTGGCAAAGTACCTAGCGACGATGTCGGGCGTGGGGCTGGTTCTTGGAGGGAGTCAGCCTGTCGTACTTACTGGTCACTGTGACTCTTCTTGCTGACGACGACGAGACTCACAGGTCTACTCTGTTGGTATAATGGCCTAATAAACTCAAGCTATTAGGACTTAATCAAACTTAAAACCTCTCCTTGGGGTCACCTCCAAGGGTCCCTGGGTGCCTGGTACAAGACCAGCCCTATCCTCGGGTCCGAGTTTGTAGAGAGAGGGATCAAGAAGGACTTAGTCAAAACAGCAAGAGTACCTTGAACGTCGCGCAGCGTGCCGTGCAGACCGTCGGTCGGATTAAGCTGAGAACTTGCTATATCGAAGCTCGCTCCAAGAGCTTTAAAATGAGCCAAGTTGCCTCGCGAAAAGTTCTGCCATTACTAAGTTATGGCTCGGACAGCGTTTGCCTAGCGTTGGAGCGCTAGCGTACTAGCGTTGACTCGGGTAGCATTCCGCCAACGAACCGCGTAGAAACGAAATTCCAGCGAGGAAGGAATTCGCTTGAATCAATTTGACTATATTCAGGTACAAACAGAGAAGGATTAAATAGTTCTAGCTAGCAAGGACCTTGGGAATCAACCTGGGAACAACCAGGGATGATCCCAAATAATTCCAAGCAACAGAACCAACCTGGCTGGACAAAATAGCAGGTGGTAGGTTGGTAAACAACCTCTGGTTCTGTTTTTCCAACCTGGGAAAACAACAACCAGGTTCAGGTTCTAAAAACAGAACCTGTTTTGTCTTTGCCCAACCAGCCAAATGCTGGTTCCGCTGGTTTCCCCTGGCCTTGTAGCATGCAGATACAGACAAACAACATCCAACCTTCACCTAAATTGTACCCCTATAGTGCCTTCCCTGCTACACTATAGTTAACCAAACAAAACAGTACAATTCCGAGTTGGATAGAACTGAATCTGCGCAATCAACTCAACCGAACTGCAAAGCTTCCATCTTGGGTTCCTTTGCGAGCTCGTCCTTTCTGCTTGCACTGTTCATAGCGCATACAATGTTGTGCCGAAGCGCACATTGCGCGAGTACCTGCAAATGCATCAAGCGAAAAATGCGAAAGCAAACAAACACACGAACACACCATTCACACACAAATGCATTCGCACACGCATACTCGTACAAACAGACGGCAGGATGTCGTGCAATGTGCATTTGCACCCAACACACTCCCCCTCAGCCTGCCGGCTGCATCCCCGTCATTCCATGCTAGTTTATGCTCATTCCACTCATGCACACACAACGCCAATGAGGCTCATCCGCAAGCCTCTTGGTGAGAAAGTCTGCTGGCTGCTGGTGAGTCTTGATGTAGATCGGATGCACCGTCCCCCTCTTCACCTCCTTACGCAGCCAGTGCCACTTGATACGCATGTGCTTGTTCAGCCCATGAAGCACAGCGTTTCTGGCCATCCCAAGAGCCCCCTTGCTATCACAAAACAGCGGCGTAGCAACTTTCTGCTCCTGGCCAATCTCCTCTAACAGCCTCCTCAGCCAAATCACCTCCTTCACCCCATGGAACATCGCCATGTACTCTGATTCTACGGAAGAGAGTGCCGTCTCCGTCTGCTTCTTGGACCTCCAACTAACAGGTCCTCCCCCAACTACGCAGATGTATCCTCCCACAGATGAGGAATCCTCCTTCTCAGAAGCCCACGTAGCATCGGTAAAGCAAGTGAGAAATAGCTTGCCTTCTCCAAGCCTCTCCCCCTTCTCTTTCAGCACCTCCACCCCTTTCTGCTTCACCTGTGCAGATGCGGAGTATTGAACTCCAATGCTTGGGTGAGAGTTCAGGTACTTCACCACACGCTCAGCTGCATCCACCTGCTCCTCTGATGGATTCTGCACCACCCTAGCCAGCTGCCCAACCGAGAAAGAGATGTCGGGCCTCGTGTGAACTGCTGCGTACAAGAGGCTGCCCACCAAGGACTGAAATTGCTGCTGCTCTTCAGCTTCAACCCCTTCATCCTCTGCAGCCTTCACAAGCTTGAATTCTGCTGGCAGGGGAGTTGCAACCTTGCGCTCATTCTCAATCCCATACTTCTCCCCCAGCTCCTTGATGAACTTCTCCTAGTGCAGCTTCAACCACCTGTGATCTGGATCCCTCTCCACGTGCATCCCGAGGTAGTACTTTACCTCCCCAAGGTTCTTGCACTTGAAGTTTTCCATCAGTTGCTGCTGCACTTTCTGGATCTCCTTCATGCTGCTGCTGAAGAGAAGAATGTCGTCCACATAGACCAGAAACAGCACCAGCTTCTCCCCCTCGCCCTTGAGAAAGAGGCTCTCATCACAGCTGCTGGTCCTGAATCCCATCTCCTCTAAAACAGCTGCCAACTTCTGGTACCAGCAGCGTGGCGCCTGCTTCAAGCCGTAGATGGACTTGTTGAGCTTGCACACCCTGCCCGTACCATCCTCATACCCAGGCGGCTGCGTCATGTACACATCCTCCTCTAAAATCCCATTCAGGAATGCCGTTGAAATATCCATCTGAATGATGAATTTTCCACTAACAGCTGCATCTGCCAACAAGACACGGAGGGTAGGGGGTTTGGCAGTGGGAGCAAAGATCTCGTTGAAGTCCTGCTTCTCCTTCTGCATAAACCCCTTCGCCACCAGCCTACTCTTGTAGATGGTGACCTGCCCCTTGTCATTGGTCTTGATCCTCAGCACCCACTTGCATTGTATCGCTTTCTTCCCATCAGGCAGCACCACCAGATCCCATGTCCTATTCTCCAGCAGACTCTGGTACTCAGCATCCCTAGAAGCCAGCCACTTGTCCCTATCTGGTCCAGCTAATGCCTCCTCCATGCTAGCTGGTTCCTCTGGTGCAGGGGCAAGAAAACAGTACGCAGGCTCATCCTCCTCATCCGGGTCATAGCCATGAGGTAGAATCAGCAATGCCTCTTTGGTCCCTAGCTGCTGCTCTGCTGCATCAGTTCCTGCAGTCAGCTTCTTAGTAGCCATACGGGTACGTCCTGGCCTGGAGACGGGTGTCTCCCATCCCTTCATAACGACACCCTTCGGCTTCTTAGTTTTTCCCTGCTGCTTCTCTCCTCCCTCGGGTCCAGCAGCTCCACTAGTGCTGCCGCCAGTTTCCACACCATTTTCTCCACCAGCAGATGCCTCCTGTACCTTCTCTCCATCACCATTTCCAGCAGCTGCCTCCTCTCCCTCCTCCCACACACTAGGAGTCAGGTCCAGCTGCATGGTGATCTACTCCATCTGCTGGGACACCCTTGCCTCCGGCTGTTTCTCCCAGCTCCCATACATCATGCCCTCAATGAATTTCACATCCCTGCTGTCAAACAACACACCCTTGGATGGTTCCCACAGCAGCCATCCCTTGCTCTCAGCAGCCAGCCCCAAATGCACACACCAGATTGCACTCGCCCCCAACTTACTGCGGTAGGTCTTGGGGACGTGGGCGACTGCCATGCAACCGAACACCCTCAGCATGTCCACCGGCGGCTTCCTCCCAAGCCACCTCTCCAACGGCACCCATGAGTCATCCCCAACCTTGGTGAGCACCCTGTTCCTAGCGACAGTGGCGTGCCGGACAGCATGAGGCCACATAGAATTGCTCAGCCCAGATTCTATGAGCAGCGCCCTAGCTGTCTCCAGAATGGTCCGGTTTGCCCGTTCTGCTACACCATTGGACTGTGGGGTATAAGCCGTGGTCAGCTCTCTCTGGATGCCCTGCTTCTTGAGCCAGGCCGTCATTTCAGCTCCAAGGAACTCACCACCCCGGTCTGTCCTAATCCGCTTCACTACACACTCCGCCTGCTTCTCCACGAATGGCAGCCAATCGTCCCGTATCGTGGAGGCGGCGTGGTCCTTCTGCTTCAGCGGATACGCCCACATCAGCCTGCTCCAGTCATCCACAATTGTAAGAAAATACCGCTCCCCCTTGTGCCCTTGCACCGGCAGCGGCCCCACCAAGTCCATGTGGACCAGCTCCAAAGGCTTCTTGCTCCTGCCAGCCACACTATGGAAAGGGAAACGGGTGAACTTTGAAAGCAAACAGATTTCACAGTTGTCATCGGGTGGCTGTCCGTTCAGCTTCAGACCCTTAACGGCTCCATCCTTCTCCAGCTGCTTCAGCAAAGGCATTGCCACATGCCCTAAGCGCCGGTGTGCCGTTGCCCAATCTGTCTCCCCAGATCTGGCCGACACTTTCACACCAACCCCTCCAACGGCATTGCACTCCCCCTGGGATGCAGACCCCTCTCCAGCCTGCCCCCCACCATGCCACGCCAGGGCCGGCAGCTGCCACATAGATCTGTACACGTCCTTGCTCTCGTGCAGATCCCAAAGCACCCGATTGCCCAGCTTCCCCTTATAAGTGCGTGCCCCATCCGTGTTGGTGTTCACCCCAGCCTTGCCAAGCTTACGGAGGGAGATAAGGTTGGCCTTCAGGTCGGGGACGAAGAGAACGTCGTGCAGCACCACCGGCTTGCCATCCGCTCCCTTAAACGCAGCTCGTCCCGCACCAGCCACCTTCAACATGTGTCCAGAGGCGGAGCACACTTCATTGATCGGTGCAGCTCGTACTTCGTCCAGCAGGTCCTTGCGCGGCGTCATCGTCCAAGCAGCGCCTGTGTCCAACACCCAATAGTCTAGGGGGTGCAGCTCTGCTCCAACTTTGGCAGAGGCGTCTCCTTGCTCCCCCTTGTCTCCCACATGGAAGAATTGGCCCGCGGTGCGCTCCTTCTTCTTCTCCGCACCGCCGTTGCCCTTCGGGTTGTTGTCGGACGAATCAGCGACCATGTTGGCGCCGTTTTTCTGGTTCCTCCGCGCGCCGCCATCCTGGTGACGATTCTGGGGGGTCCATCCATCGGGTTTCTTATAGCACAAAAACCAGGGGTGCCCTTCCTTCTCACAATACCAGCAACTCCCTTTCATTTTGCCACCAGCACCCGACTTGCCCCCACGTCCAGATTTCGCACCGCGACCCCAACCGGTACCTCCTTGTTGGTCGTTGGAGTCGTCGTCTTTCTTTGCACCGCGTCCAGCACCACCAAAGCCACGTCCTCTGCCACGTCGGCTCCCTTGCATCCCGTAGCTGCTGCTGCCGTCGTCTCCACCCCTCAGTTGGCGGCGACGGAAGTCCTCCTCCAGAATCTTCGTCCGCACCCACTCGAGCGTCCACAAGCTCTGGTTCTGCGGCAGGCTCAATCCGCTCGTAAATTGAAGCCACGATTCTGGCAGCAGCGAGAGCATCTTCAAGCACTTGGTCTGCTCCGGGTAGGTGATTCCCGCGGTCGCCAACTTCGCGTAGAGGTCGCGCATCTTGTCCAGGACTGGTTGCACCGGCTCTCCTTCGCTCAGGCGCAACGCGGACAGCTCCCTCTCCAGCATCAACGTTGCGACAACGGAGGTCGGGGCGTGCAGCTCCTTCAACACGGTCCACGCCTTCGGACCGCATTCAACCTCCGGCAGCAGGTGCATGACGTGGTGACGCTGGTTCAGCTCCAAACTCTGCGACATCAAATAGTAGCCAGCCGAGGAGCGCTCGTCCCAATCTTCCTGCAGCGTGGGG
>CANIUD010000092.1:0-27500 GCA_947470075.1 Closterium sp. Yama58-4 | reverse complement strand
CACATCGACACGGTGTGGAAAGACCCCGATAAACCTAAAGAGCTCAGCGTCAAGGAGGAAGAAGAAAAAGCAGCAGCCGAGAGAAGGGAAAAGTTGTATCAGGAGCGCATCGCGGCAGGATGGGACGAAGAGTCCGCACGACGTGGCGGCTGGGGAGATGATGATAATACGGGGGCAACATGGGGATCTGCCACCGGTGCATCAGGCACTGCACAAAGTTGGGGAACTGGAGGCTGGGGAGAAGCAAGCGACCAGAGCCTCGCCGAATGGGAACTCACCCAAGAAGAACTCCAGGAAGCTGAACGTGAGATAGTGGGAAAAGGACCATCACCCAGGGTTGCAATCCCTCTCGGCCGCCCCCCCCGCACCCTTCCCCCCCCCCCCCGCTCACCTTACACATGGAAGGATCCCTAGTCGGAGATTGAGGAGGGGAATGTACCAGAAACCCCACCTTGTGACTCGCTTGGGCCAATCTCCCGCCCAGAAGGGGAGACAGCAGCAGAATCAGAAGGGGAGGAGCGGGACAACGAAGCAGAGCCTGGAGAGGAAGAAGGACCAGTGCTCCTTATCCCCCACGAGCCAGAAGCTGAAATGGCGAAACATCATGCACGATACCTACACACCTCGGGAATCTGCGCAGACGAAGATTTCTGGCACCAGCGACTCGGTCATCCCTTGCGCCAGACATTCAACAACTGTCTCCGCGCCAAAGTTTTCCTGCCAGGGGCACTGCTGTGCTCTGACAGCACGGAACCTCTCAGCACAATACATCCAATCACCTGCACCGTCTGCCCCACTGCTGCTCTCACGCACCAAGCTTATCCCTCACCGGAGCCGAGCACCAACCGCTACAAGAAGCTGCAGGACGTCTACAGCAACTACATCGTGCTTGCCTCCGAACGAATCAACGGCGAAAACCACACACTCACCTTTGTGGACGAGTACTCACGCTACGTCTGGATTGCAAATGTGGACGTCTGCTCCAAGGAGCCTGAAATCTTCCGATCTGGCTCGTTCACACACAACGGGAATCAGGGAGGAAGCTAAAAATCTGGCAGACAGATGGCGCCAAGAAATTCCGCAGCAACGAACTGGAAAGTCTCCTTGGGGAAAAGGGGATCAAAAACCAAATTTCGCTCCTCTACGCCCACCAGCAGCAAGGCGTCGCGGTAAGGGTCAATCGCACCCTCATGACCAAGGTCTGCGCCCTCATGAACCAGTCCGGCCTACCCAAGACATACTGGCCGTACGCCATGAACCACGCCTGCACAACCTCCTCTCCACCACGGCCAACAGGGACAACCTTTCCCCGCACATGAAGTGGACCAAGTCAAGGGGAGACACCTCCATGTTGCGGGTCTGGGGATACATGGTGCAGTGTCCGCCGACATCTGCTGCCATCGGCAAGTTCACTCAACGCGCGCGCTGGGGAGTTCATCTGGGGCTGAGCTACGAGTACAAGGGGTGGCTAGTTTTTGACATAGACACCAACAAAATCGCACCTGCGCGTGACATCCTTTTATACGAACGACTCACCTTGGGGAAGTGGACTGAGGATCGGGGCCGCAACGTCGCACGAGCCTACGCTAACAGCGGACGCAACTTTGCCTCCCCGGAAGACGAAGCAGCTGCAGCAGCGCTGGATCGCGATCCCGTCCACGAACATCCCGGCGTACCTCCTCGCCCGCGCGATGACGACAACGATGACAGTGATGACACCCCCGGCCCTGGACCATCTCGGCGCACCGACCCCCCAGCAACCCCTCGCTTACTTACGAGAGCGACGATGATGATGTCGTGGAAGTCACCACTCAATAAGCCGCAGGCAACGTCACCGGTCCCCAGCTCCCCGGCCTGCACACGAGCGTCACTTCCACCCCACGAATCATCGAACCTAAGACCCCACGACAGGCCCTTGTAGGACCATATGCTACAGAATGGCGAGCAGCTATGGATGCGGAGGTGAAAGCACTGGAGTCACGCGACACATGGGTCCTAGTCGATCGTGCAGCACTGAAGGGGAGGAGGGTGCTGAGCGGAAAATGGGTCTTCCGTCTCAAAACTGCCGCTGACGTAACTATTGAGCGCTTCAAAGTATGCTGGGTTGTACGCGGCTACGACCAACGCCACGGCATCGATTTCGACCAAACCTTCGCCCCCGTCAGCCGCCATACCTCCGTCAGGATCCTAATTGCAGCCGCCAAGCATCTACCACTGCGGCAGATCGACGTCAAGAACGCGTTTTTATACGCGCTGGTGGATGCAACCATCTTCGTGGAACAACCACACACCTACGGAGAAGGAGACCCCAGGGTCTGCCAACTGAAGAAGTCCCTCTACGAGATAAAGCAGGCGCCGCGTCTCTGGCAGCAGCACCTGCACAAGATACTACTGGACATAAGCTTCAGGCAGCTGCCACACGACCCGGGAATGTACCGTCTCCATTTCAACGGTGATTACATCCTTCTGACAGTCTACGTCGACGACCTGCTGTACATTGGCACATGCAGTAAGCTTCTGAATCAGTTCGACGCAAACCTGGCGCAGGGTGTTGACATCACCATCAACCACAACGTTACATAGTTTTTGGGGATGAACATCTCTTACGCGCCAGAAGCAATTCATCTCTCAGCTTTCAAGTATGCAGAGCAGCTGGGAGAACGCTTCAAAATCTCACCCGCACCACTCTTTACTCCCTACCGGACTCCCAGCGCCAACTACAAACCGGACAACAAACCTCTGTCACCCGCAGGACTTCAACTGTACCAGCAGCAACTGGGGTGCCTGCTGTTCGCCTCTGTCACCTGCCGACCCGACCTTTCGTACATCGCCAGCCAACTAGCACAGTACTCTCGCAAGCCAGTAGCTGAGAACCAGCTGGACCTGGAGCGCGCCCTGCAGTACTTCATCTCCACACCTGACATCGGGCTCTCCTACTCCACACTGACAACAAACTCGTTCAACCTCACTGGCTACGTGGACGCAGATCACGCCGCTGACCCTGCAAATCGACGGCATGAACCGGCATTGTCTTCCGCCTGACTCGAGCCAACGGGACCAATCTCCTGGAACTCGCAGAAGCAGGAGCTGGTTGCCCTGTCGTCGGCCGAAGCAGAGTACATTGCCGCGACAGCCGCAGTTCGTGAAGGACTTTACCTGCAAGAGCTGCTGCAAAAAGCGAAAAATCCAACTTCGCCCACCTTTCGCCTTCACTGCGACAACCACAGCACCATGAGAATTGCGAACAAGCCGGGGTTCGTGCATTGTACGAAGCACATTGCACTCCGATACTTTTTTTCGTCAAGGACGAAATTGATCAGGGCAAGGTGGACCTCGCGTACTGCCCTACCACCGAGATGGCAGCCGACTTTCTCACCAAGCCGACAAACATTGCTCTAACCTTACCGTAGTGGTCAAGCGAGTCAGTCCTCTGCGCTCCCAGGAACGAAGGGGAGTGTTATGATATGAGATTTGATAAGGCATTCCTGTACGCTGCAGGAGCCAAATTTACCGAGTACGAAGTCGAGGAGTCAGGAGAGACGAAGTTGTCAGAATCCCAGCCACTAAACACTGGGATAAAATGACTTATTTGTGTAGCGGGTGAGTGCGCCCATAACCCCCCAGGCCGACGTGCTTGTAACCCTTCCCTAGGATCAATCGGGAACAATACGGTACTTGTATCTCATTGCTCCGCTGTTTACACTTTTCAGAGATGTGACGTGCACCGTCATGTGCACGGCGCCGCTGCCAAGTCGGCTAAGTGCCGCAGATTGCGCCTGATGAGCCACGTCGACCTCGGGGGACCACTCCCGAGGTCGGCTTCGCCAGGACCTTTCGAGTGACGGTCGTGCACCCATCAGAACCTTGTCGCCCTGGTAACTTGGTCGACTGGGAAACCACAAGGTCGGCGTCGACTTTCGCGGCCGAAGTCTACCAATTGCTCTACGTGTTCGTCGACCACCTTGGTCAATGGCCACCAGCCGCCTGTTAGATTATATGTAATGTGTTGGTAGGCTGTAGTGGGGTAGACAATATAGGGTACAACCCATTAGGGTTAGGTACTTGTACTCTTGTTCCTTTTCAATGCACATCATTCTTGCCTAGCATCTTGACATGGTTTCAGAGCAGGAGGTCCCCAGGACCTACCGTTTTTTTTAGGGCCCACCGTCGCACGCATGCGGTTACCACGCTACCCCGCGCCCTACCCTCGATGCGCCCTCGTTGCGCCCTAGCTGCGCCCTCGTTAGCGCCCTCGTGCGCCTTCGTTAGCGCCCTCACGCGCCCTCGCTCCGCCCTCGCTGCGCCCTCGCGCGCCCCTCGTTAGCGCCCTCGCGCGCCCTCGTTAGCGCCCTCGTGCGCCCTAGCTGCCCGCCGCGCTGCCCGCCGTCGTGCTGCCTGCAGCGCCGCCGCGCTGCCCGTCGCGCTGCCCGCTCGCCGCGCTGCCCGCCCGTCGCGCTGCCCGCCGCGCTGCCCGCCGCGCTGCCCGCCGCGCTGCCCGCCGCCGCGCTGCCCGCCATCGTGCTGCCCGCTCGCCGCGCTGCCCGCTGTCGCGCTGCCTACCGCGTCGCCCGCCCGTCGCGCAGCCCGCTACGCTCGCTGCCCGCCGCGCTGTCCGCCGCGCTGCCCGCCGTGCTGCCCGCTCGGCTGCCCGCCCGTCGCCCTAGTTAGCGCCCTCGTGCGCCCCTCGTTAGCGCCCTCGTGCGCCCGCGCTGCCCGCCCGTCGCGCTGCCTGCCGAGTCGCCCGCCCGTCGCGCAGCCCTCTGCGCTGCCCGCCCGCCGCGCTGCCTGCCCATCGAGCTGTACGCCGCGCTGCCCGCCAGCCGCGCTGCCCGCCGTGCTGCCCGCCGCGCTGCCCGCTGCGCTGCCCGCTACGCTGCCCGCCTCGCCTGCTGCTCCCTGCCCGTGCACCGCCGCTTGCTCCTGCTGTGGCTGCTAGCCTCGCTCTAGCGCGTCCCCTCTGCTGCTGCCGCTGCTCTGCTGTGCCCTCACGCCTGAGCTATGGCCTCTATTCGCGTTCTTTCCTTCGATGCTGAGGGCCGTCCCGTGCAGTTCACTTCCTGGCTCGACGACCTGCAGTTGTATCTTATGAGCAATAGCACGGACAATGTATCCCTCTATGACTACGCGTCTGGTGCTGCCGCTGCTCCTGCTGCCACAGCCGAGCTTAGTGTACGTTCCCAGTGGCAGACTCGTGACGTTGCAGCTCGCCTTGCTATCCGCAGTCACCTGCCGTTCGCTGAGCTAGAGCACTTTGGCGACTGCAAAACCGCTAAGGCCCTTTACGACGCTGTCGTTGCTCGCTACTCCTCACCTGCCACAGCCGAGCTTAGCCGCCTCATGCTGCCTTACCTGTTCCCTGAGCTGTCCACCTTTGCTACAGTCGCCGATCTCATCACCCACCTTCGCACTAGTGACGCTCGCCTGCGTGCCGCCCTTCCCACCGAGTTCTGCGCTAAGAACCCCCCTCCACTGTACTGGACGCTCCATTTCATAGTCACCCGTCTCCCTGACACCCTCAGCTCAGTCCGAGACTACTTCCTTGCCCGCTGTCCCACTGAGCTCACAGTCGCCCTCCTAGAGGAGAAGCTGCTAGCAGCCGAGAAGAGCATTGTCGCTGTAGGTGCTGCTCGTGGCGCTCCTCGCACCCCCATCTTTGAGGGGTGTTCTCCCTCTCCCCTCGCTCCCTCCTACGCTACTGCTGCTGCTGTTGACCTCCTTGGTGCTGAGTCTGCTGGCGCTGCTTCTGCTCCTGGTGGGAGGCGCCGCACCGGCAAGGGCAAGGGGGGCAAGGGTGGTGGTGGTGGCGCTGGGGGGGGAGGTGGGGGAGGAGGCGGTACCGGAGGGAGCGGTGGCGGGAGTGCTGGTGGGGGTGGAGGCAGCGGTGGGGGCGGGGGCGGCGGCGGGAGTGGTGGCAGCGGTGGCGGCGGTGGCAGCGGTGGTGGCAGTGGTGGCGGTGGCGGCGGCAGCAGTGGCGGTCGGAGCGGCGGTAGTGGCGGTGGTGGTGGTCGGAGTGTGGGCCCCAGCTCGGGCCAGTCCTCGCAGCAGCAGCAGCGTCCTCAGACGACCCAGCAGCTCCGTGAGTGGCTTGCTCAGCGTGGGACGTCGGGAGGCAGTGGTCGCTGTTCCTATGTCATTCGCACAGGTGAACGCAAGGGGCAGAAGTGTGGGAGGTTCCACACCCAGTACCGCTGCTTCTCCCGCCTTGACGACGCTTGGCGTGAGGAGATGGGCGAGGAGGTTGAGCGCCCCCGCTGGGCTGATCTGATGAGGGCTGGTGTTGATATCTTTGCTCTTGATTATGATGCTATTATTGCTGCCATGTATGCATTGACTGTTAGTGCTGAGGGGGACTGTTACTTGTGTGTGCCGCCTGACCCAGGTATAGAGCCCACTGCCCTAGGTACCAGCGAGTCTGCTCTCTCAGGTACTGTGCCTTCCGAGGCTACTCCCTTCGGTACACCCCCTCCTGCTAGCGAGTCTGCGCTCTCCGGTACTGCGCCCGCTGAGGCCTTGCACACCTTCACGCTTGACTCAGGTGCTTCCCGCTGCTTCTTTCGTGACAGTACTGAGCTCACTCCCCTCCCTGCACCAGTTCCAGTCTCCCTGGCTGACCCCTCCGGGGGTCCAGTTCTTGCACGGTCTACCACTGTGCTTCCCTGTCCGGCGGTTCCGTCTGGCTCGTTGTCGGGTTTCCACCTCCCCTCATTCTCTACGAACTTGGTGAGCAACGCTGTTATCCAGGATCACTGGGTTGACACCTTCACCCCTGGAGGACAGCGTGTGGCGATCTGTACGTGCTCCAGGACTGGCCGTCACCTGGCTACGTTCACTCGTCAGCCGGGGTCGAGTCTCTACACACTGACCACTGTGTCTCCTCAGGTCGCTGCTGTTGGTCAGGTGTCTGCGTCAGGTCTAGTAGCCCACCCCTGTGAGTGTCGCTCCCTGTCGCACCAGACCCTTCTCTGGCACCACCGCCTGGGTCACCCCTCCTTGCCGCGCCTTCGTGGCATGCACCGTCGTCACCTTGTGTCCGGTCTTCCCCGGTCTCTCCCTCCCCTCCCTGCCTCGCCTGCGCCGCCTTGCCTTCCTTGCGTCGAGGGGCGGCAGCGCGCCGCTCCTCACTCCTCCTCGTTTCCCCCGACCGAGGCTCCTCTGCAGACCCTCCACCTGGACGTGTGGGGCCCGGCCCGCGTCCGTGGACAGGGCGGTGAGCGGTACTTTCTGCTGGTTGTCGACGACTACTCGCGTTACACCACGGTCTTCCCCTTGCGCACCAAGGGTGAGGTCCCTGCTGTTCTGATCCCTTGGATCCGCACAGTTCGTCTCCAGCTCCGCCGCCGGTTCAGGACAGAGCTTCCTGTCCTGCGTCTGCACTTTGACAGAGGTGGTGAGTTCTCCTCTGACCTCTTGAGGGCCTTCTGTCAGGCGGAGGGCATCGAGCAGTCCTTCACGCTTCCGGGCTCCCCGCAGCAGAATGGGGTTGCAGAGCGCCGCATTGGCCTGGTCATGGAGGTCGCTCGTACCTCCTTGGTTCATGCGGCGGCTCCCCATTTTCTGTGGCCGTTTGCTGTCCGGTACGCGGCGCATCAGCTCAACCTCTGGCCCCGTGTCTCCTTGCCGGAGACCTCGCCCACACTGCGGTGGACGGGGGAGGTCGGCGATGCGTCGCGCTTCCGGGTGTGGGGTTCTCGTGCCCTTGTCCGCGATACTTCCGCGGACAAGCTCTCCTCCCGCACACTTCCCTGTGTCTTCCTTGGCTTTGTCCCTGACGCGCCAGGCTGGCAGTTTTACCACCCCACCTCGCGCCGGGTCTTCGCCTCTCAGGACGTCACCTTTGACGAGTCGGTTCCTTTTTACCGTCTCTTCCCCTACCGCACTGCCCCCCTCCCTCCCCCGCCGCTTTTCCTTGCTCCAGGTCCCCCTCCGGTCGACCCCCTTCCCCCTCAGGGTCCTGCTCCTTTAGGTGTCTCTCAGGTAGACCCTCCTCCCGTCGCTGAGCCTGTCGAGGTCACAGGTGACTCAGGTGCTGCTGGGGGTGGTGCTGCTAGGGGTGCTGAGCCTGGGGGTGCTGAGCCTGGGGGTGCGGAGCCTGGGGGTGCTGGGACCGTGGGTGCGGGGCCTGGGGGTGCTGTGCCTCGATTTGCTGCGTCTGGGGGTCCTCAGGGTGTTGAGTCGCCTCTTCGGGAGCCTCTCACACAGCGGCAGCTCCGTGAGTGGTACGTCCGGCGCTTTCGCCTTCCGCGTGGTGCAGCTGGAGCTGGAGGCGCTGAGACTGGGGACACTGGTGCTGGAGGTTCTGGCGGTGCTGCAGCTGCTGGTTCTGGGGGTGCTAGTCCTGGAGGTACTGCGGCTGCCGGAGCTGGTTGTTCTGGAGGTCCTGAGCCTGGTGCCACTGGAGCTGGGGACACTGGTGCTGGAGGTACTGGAGGAGCTGGTTCTGCTCGTTGTCGCGGTGCTCCGTCTGAGGGAGCTGAGCCTGTGCTTGAGGGGTCTGGGTGTGCTGCGTCTGGGGGTGCTGAGTCTGGGGGTGCGTCGCCAGTGGAGGATGTGCCCTGGACTGGCCGCCTTCGTTCGCGTGTTCCTCTCACCTCCCAGCAGCTGCACGACTGGTTCGGTCGCCGTCAGCGTCGCCCTCCTGGAGCTCCGGGCTCTACTGCTGGTGGTGCCTCTACTGCCGCCCCTGGAGCTGAGAGTGGTGCTGGTTCGTTGTCTCCTGGAGGTACTCCCGTCGCTGGTCCCGGAGGTGCTCGTACCGCTGGTACTCGAGCTGCTGGGGCTGGTGGTGCTGTGTCTGAGGGTGCTACCGCTGGAGACGCTGCGGCTGGAGACCCTGGGACTGGAGGTACTGGTTCTGGGGGTGCTGCTGCTAGTGGGGACAGTCCTGGAGGAGCTGACACTGGGGGTGGTGGTGTCGCTGGAGGTGCTGGAGCTGCTGGTGCTGGCGGTACTGTACAGTCGCGCCTGTTCTTCGCTCCGCCGTCGCCGTCGTCTCTGCCGCCGTCTGACTCTGTCCTTCGCCAGGTTCTTAGTCTTCCGTCTTCTACTGGTCTTCCGTTACTGCCTGGCTCGCCCTTGCCTGCTCCTTCTCCTTACACTGAGCAGTCAGGGGGTCTTACTGAGCGTCGTGAGCCTGCGTCGCGTCCTGTCTCGCCTGTTCGTTCTGGTCGTTCCGCTCGCCGCGTCTCGCACCAGCGTTCGCCGCCTGTTGCTGGTTCTCGCCTTGTCGTCCGTCGTCCCTCCTCTGTACCACAGTCGGTTCCTCTGCCGTCTCCTCCTGCGTCTTCTTTGCCTGACGTTCCGGACCCTGCGTCTGACCGTTTTCGTGCTGAGCACCCTACCGTCACGCGTCTGTTAGCCACTGCTGTCACTGACCCGTCTTTTGAGTCGGCTGCTGCGTCTGCCCTGGTCGCTGAGCTGGTTGACTTTGCTGTTGTCTGTCGTCTCGACTACACTGCCAGTCTTGTTACTGAGTCTGAGTCTGTCTGTCCTCCGTCCGTCGGGGGTGAGTGTGCTCTTGGCACGGACGTCCTTGAGGACAGGCAGGAGGACTTTGACTCTCTTGCGGCTGCTGTACCTCATCTCGTGGCCTGGCTGCTTGCCCCTGAGGGAGACCCGGATGCACTAGACATCCCCACTCCGCGCTCTTACGCAGAGGCGATCTCGGGTCCCTACTCCTCTCAGTGGCAGACAGCCATGGACGCAGAGATGGCATCCTAGAAGTCCACAGGCACCTACGTCGAGGACGTTCCCCCTCCAGAGGCGAACATCGTCGATGGCATGTGGATTTTCAGGGTGAAGCGGCCGCCGGGTTCTCCGCCTGTCTTCAAGGCTCGTTACGTTGCTAGAGGTTTCAGTCAGCGACAGGGAGTTGACTTCTTTCAGACCTTCTCCCCCACCCCGAAGATGACCACTCTTCGGGTGTTGCTGCACATTGCTGCTCAGCGTGACTACGAGCTGCACTCTCTTGACTTCAGCACAGCTTTCTTGCAGGGCAGCCTCCACGAGGAGATCTGGCTGCGCCGCCCTCCTGGCTTCACTGGGTCGTTCCCTCCTGGTACCCAGTGGAGCCTTCGGCGGCCAGTCTACGGTCTCCGCCAGGCGCCGCGCGAGTGGCACGACACACTGAGGACTACACTTGCGGCCCTTGGGTTTGCTCCTTCCACTGCTGACCCGTCACTGTTCCTGCGCACAGACACGTCGCTGCCGCCGTTTTACATCCTCGTGTATGTCGACGACTTGGTCTTTGCTACTGCTGACACTGAGGCACTCGCTCGTGTGAAGTCGGAGCTGCAGAAGAGACATACCTGCACTGACCTGGGTGAGCTGCGCAGCTACCTTGGCCTGCAGATCACCCGGGACAGAGCACGCCGCACCATCACCTTGACTCAGTCACACATGGTGCAGCAGGTCCTTCAGCGCTTCGGCTTCCAGTTCTCCTCACCACAGGCCACACCTCTGGCTACCAGTCACTCGTGTTAGAATCTAGAGACAAGAATGAATGCATTGATCAAGAGTTGGGTACATAAGCTAACCCTAACATTGGGTTGTACCCCATATGGGCTACCCCACTAGCAGCCTACACAAACACAATATGCATAGTTTGACACACCCCCATAGGAAAAGTGGGGGAGAACAAGGGGTCACAAGACCAGTCAAGAGAAACAAACCAAGCTCAGGGTGGATCACAACGTCACCACACAGACTGAGCACAAGCAAAGGGCCACAAGGCCAGTCCACATGCAGAGGTATATATGCAACAAACAAAGTACAGTGATCACTACCTAGCAAGAGCAAGCATGCAGGTATATATATATAAAGATCACAGTACAGACAGAGTCTACAGCAAGTGTGGAAACGTAGGCACAAGGCCCAACAAAGTACAAAAGTGCTGATGATCACCAGACGGAAGTGCCTTGGTGAATATATCAGCAGTGTTGGCTCGAGTGGCCACGTGTGCAAGACGAAGCTGACCACGCTGCTGCAACTCTCGAGCCAGGAAGTAACGCAGAGCGATGTGCTTCGTTCTGTGCTCCAGTCTGTGCTCCTCACACAAGGCAATGGCTGCCTTGTTGTCAACGTACAGAACTGGAGGAGAACGAGGCCGCTCTCCCAGGTCGGTCAGCAGGTACGTGAGCCAGCGCAGCTCCTGAGCAGCCATGGCGGTGGCGTAGATCTCAGCCTCACAACTGGAGCTGAGAACAGAAGACGAGCGAGTAGAACGCCACGAAACAGAACCAGAGCCGAGGCTGAAAGTGTAACCCTGTGACGACCGCTGTGTAGCCTGGTCGTCAACCCAAGACGCGTCTGAGTGCCCAGTGAGGACCACCTCTCGCCGTCCTCCAAGCACGAGCCCCATGCCCGATGTACTGCACAAGTAGCGCAGTACCCTCTTCGCAGCATCCCAGTGCACCTTTCGGTGCCGACCAGGAGCCACGTAGCGGGCCAAAAGGCCAAGAGGGTACGCAAGGTCAGGACGAGTGCAAGTCATCAGGTACATGAGGCAGCCTACTAGCTCTGGGTAAGGACCACTCGGCTCTACGGACTCGTCCGAAGGTGGAGCTGAGAGCGAGTGACCTGTAGCCAGAGGAGTGGACTGTGCCGAGGACCAGGTGAAGCCGAAGCGCTGAAGGACCTGCTGCACCATGTGTGACTGAGTCAGAGTGATGGTGCGACGTGCTCTGTCCCGGGTGATCTGCAAGCCAAGGTAGCTGCGCAGCTCACCCAGGTCTGTGCACGTGTGTCTCTTCTGCAGCTCCGACTTCACCAGGGCGAGAGCCTCAGTGTCAGCAGTGGCAAAGACCAAGTCGTCGACGTACACGAGGATGTAGAACGGCGGCAGCGAGGTGTCGGTGCGCAGAAACAGTGACGGGTCAGCTGTGGAGGGCGCAAACCCGAGAGCCGCAAGCGTAGTCCTCAGTGTGTCGTGCCACTCACGAGGCGCCTGACGGAGACCGTAGACTGGCCGGCGGAGGCTCCACTGGGTACCAAGAGGGAACGACCCAGTGAAGCCAGGTAGGCGGCGCAGCCAGATCTCCTCGTGCAGGCTGCCCTACAAGAAAGCTGTGCTGAAGTCAAGCGAGTGAAGCTCGTAGTCACGCTGGGCGGCAACGTGCAGCAGTACCCGAAGAGTGGTCATCTTCGGGGTGGGGGAGAAGGTCTGGAAGAAGTCAACCCCCTCTCGCTGACTGAAGCCTCGAGCAACGTAACGTGCCTTGAAGACAGGCGGAGAACCAGGCGGCCGCTTCACCCTGAAAATCCACATGCCACTGACGATGTTCGCCCCAGGAGGGGGAACGTCGTCGACGTAGGTTCCTGTGGACTTCCAGGATGCCATCTCTGCGTCCATGGCTGCCTGCCACTGAGAGGAGTAGGGACCCGCGACCGCCTCAGCGTACGAGCGCGGGGTGGGGATGTCTAGTGCATCCGGGTCTCCCTCAGGGGCAAGCAGCATGGTCACGAGATGAGGCGCAGCGGCTGCAAGACAATCAAGGTCCTCGTACCTGTCCTCAAGGACGTCCGTGCTAAGAGCACACTCACCCCCGACGGACGGAGGACAGACAGACTCAGACTCAGCAACAAGACTAGTAGCGTAGTCTAGACGACAGGCAGCCGCAAAGTCAACAAGCTCAGCAACCAAAGCAGTCGCAGCAGCAGACTCAAACGAGGGGTCAGTGACAACAGTGGCGAGCAGACGCGTGACAGTAGGGTGCTCAGCACGAAACCGGTCAGACTCAGGGTCCGGAACGTGAGGCAAGGAAGACGCAGGAGGAGACGGCAGAGAAACAGACTGCGGAGAAACAGACTGCGGAACAGAGGAAGGACGACGGACGACAAGGTGTGCGGTGGGGACAGGCGGCGAACGCGGACGCGGAACACGACGACCGGTACGACTAGGACGAACAGGCGAGACAGGACGCGACGCAGGCTCACGACGCTCAGCAAGACTACCTGTCTGCTCAGTGTAAGGAGAAGGAGCAGGCAGCGGTGAGCCAGGCTGTAACGGAAGACCAGTAGACGACGGGAGAGTAAGAACCTGACGAAGAACAGAGTCAGGCGGCGGCAGAGACGACGGAGACGGCGGAGCGAAGAACAGTCGTGGCGGCGCAGCTGCACCAGTACCGGCAGCTCCAGCAGCTCCAGCAGCAGAACCGACACCTCCAGGCCCAGGGTCTCCAACCCCAGTGCCTCCAGCAGCAGCACCCCCAGAACCAGTACCTCCAGTCCCAGGGTCTCCAGCCTCCACGTCTCCAGCAGCAGCACCCCCAGAACCAGCACCTCCAGTCCCGGGGTCTCATGCCTCCACGTCTCCAGCAGCAGCACCCCCAGAACCAGCACCTCCAGTCCCAGGGTCTCCAGCCTCCACGTCTCCAGCAGCAGCACCCCCAGAACCAGCACCTCCAGTCCCAGGGTCTCCAGCCTCGGTGTCTCCAGCAGCAGCACCTCCAGACGCAGCACCCTCAGCCCCAGCAGCTCCAGTACCTCCAGTACGAGCACCTCCGGGACCAGCGACTCCAGCACCTCCAGTAGAAACAGTACCAGCACCACTCCTAGCTCCAGGGACGGCAGCAGAAGTACCTCCAGCAGTAGAGCCCCGGGCTCCAGCAGCGCGACCCTGACGGCGACCGTACCAGTCGTGCAGCTGCTGCGAGGTGAGAGGCACACGTGGACGAAGGCGGCTACTCCAAGGAGACCGCGCAACAGCAGACTCTGAACCCTCAGCGCCAGCACCCTCAGCAGCTCCAGCGCCACCAGCACCAGGACCTCCAGCAGCTCCAGAACCTCCAGCGCTCGCACCCTCAGCAGCCCCAGAACCACCAGCTCCAGCACCTCCAGACCCCTCACACGCAGGCTCAGCACCTCCAGGCTCTACACCCTCAAGCTCCGCACCCCCAGGCTCCGCACCCCCAGGCTCAGCACCCCCAGACTCAGCACCCCCAGAAGTAGCACCCCGAGCAGGACCACCCCCAGCAGGACCTGAGTCACCAGTGACCTCAACCGGCGCAGGGAAGGGAGGAGGGTCTACCTGAGACACACCTGAGGGAGCAGGACCTGGAGCGGGGAGAGGGTCGACCTGGGGAGCACCTGGAGCGAGGAAGAGCGGCGGGGGAGGGAGAGAGGCAGTGCGGTAGGGGAAGAGACGGTAAAAGGGAACCGACTCGTCGAACGTGACGTCCTGAGACGCAAAGACACGACGCGAGGTGGGGTGGTAAAACTGCCAACCAGGCGCGTCAGGGAATAAGCCAAGGAAGACACAGGGAATAGCGCGGGCGGAGAGCTTGTCCGCAGTGGTATCGCGGACAAAGGCACGAGCACCCCAGACCCGGAAACGCGACGCATCGCCAACCTTCCCCGTCCACAGCAGTGTGGGCGAGGTCTCCGGCAAGGAGACACGGGGCCAGAGGTTGAGCTGATGCGCGGCGTACCGGACCGCAAACGGCCACAGAAAATGAGGGGCAGCCGCATGGATCATGGAGGTACGAGCGACCTCCATGACTAAGCCAATGCGGCGCTCAGCAACCCCATTCTGCTGCGGAGAGGCCGGAAGCGTGAACGTCTGGCGGACGCCGTGCTCCGCACAGTAGGCCGCCAAGAGGTCGGAGGTGAACTCACCACCTCCGTCAGAGTGCAGACGCAGGACAGGAAAGTCCCTCTCGAACCGCTCGCGGAGCTGGAGACGAACAGCGCGGATCCAGGGGATCAAAACATCAGGGACCTGACCCTTGCTGCGCAAGGGGAAGACCGTGGTGTAACGCGTGAAGTCGTCGACGACCAGCAGGAAGTACCGCTCGTGGCCCAGTCCACGGACGCGGGCTGGGCCCCACACGTCCAGGTGGAGAGTCTGCAGGGGAGCCTCTGTGGGAGGGAACGAGGAGGAGTGAGGAGCGGCGCGCTGCCGCCCCTCGACGCAGGGAATGCAAGGAGGCGCAGGCGAGGGAGGGAGGGCAGGCAGAGTCCTGGGGAGACCAGAAACCAGAGAGCGAGAGTGCATGCCACGAAGGCGCTGCACCGAGGGGTGACCAAGGCGGTGGTGCCACAGGAGGGTCTGGTGCGACAAAGCACGACACTCGCAGGGGGCCGACAGCTGACCTGACGCAGACACAGACGCAGCTACCTGAGGGGCCGCAGTGGTCAGTGTGTACAGACTCGAGCCAAACGCACGGGTAAACGTGGCCAGGTGTCGGCCCGTCCGAGCACACGTACAGTGAGTCACCCGCTGACCCGCAGGAGTGAACTGGTCAACTCCCCCATCCTGGAGGTCAGCTCCACTCACCAAGTTCGTAGAGAACGAGGGGAGGTAGAGACCTGACAGCACGCCAGATGGGACGGCCGGACACGGCAAAACCGTGGAGTAGCGGGCAACGACAGGACCCCCAGAGGGGTCCGCCAGGGAGACTGCAACCGGCCGACTAAGCGGCGTGAGTGTGGTGCAGTCGCGAAAGAAGGAGCGGGAAGCTCCTGAGTCAAGGGTGAAGGTGTGCAAGGCCGCAGCAGGCGCAGTACCAGAGAGAGCAGACTCACAGGCACCTGGGGCGGCAGCCTCACCAGCACCTAGAGCAGAAGACGCAGTAGCACCGAGAGCAGCAGCCTCACCAGCACCTAGAGCAGGCGACGCACGAGCACCTAGAGCAGCAGCCTCACCAGCACCGAGAGCAGCAGGCTCTATACCTGGGTCAGGCGGTACGCACAGGTAACAGGCTCGGTCAGCACTAGTAGGCAATGCATACATAGCAGTGAGAATAGCATCATAGTCAAGAGCAAAGATATCTATCCTCTGGCTAAGCAGCTCCAGCCAGGTGGGGAGCTCAGCCTCGTCACCAAACTCGGTACGCCAGGCGTCGCTCAGGCGGGCGAAGCAGCGGGACTGTGTGTGACCAGGCGTCCCGCAGGTCTGACCAGCTCGATCACCTGTGCGAATGACGTACCGGCAGCGCACTGGACTGAAAGACCCTCTACTCTGAGCGTACCACTCCTCGAGCTGCCGAGACGTAAGTGTCTCGCGTGGACGCCGCTGCAGCTGCAGCTGGCCACTGCTAGAGGCCCCCAACTGACCAGCTCCAGGGCGACAGCTACGACGGCTACCGCGACAGCCCCAACTAGTATACCACTCACTAAGCTGCTGGGGCGTGAGAGACTCGCGTGAGCGTCGCTGGAGCTGCATCTGGTCCCTTGCTAATAGCTAGTAGCAGCAGCAGCTCGGGCAGGGCAGGCGCGGCAGGCCGGCAGACAGGCAGGCAGGCCGGCAGGCAGGCAGGCAGATAGGTAGGCAGGCAGGCTGACGGGCAGACAGGCCGGCAGGCAGGCTGACAGGCAGGCAGGCAGGCAGGCAGGCCAGCAGGCAGGCAGGCAAGCCGACAGGCAGACAGGCCGGCAGGCAGGCAGGCTGGCAGGCAGGCAGGCAGGCCAGCAGGCAGGCAGGCAGGCCGACAGGCAGACAGGCCGGCAGGCAGGCAGGCAGGCAGGCTGGCAGGCAGGCAGTCAGGCAGGCAAAAAGACAGGCAGGCAGGCCGAAAGGCAGGCAGGCAGGCAGGTGCTCACCAAAGGCTGGAAGGGCAGGTGCTCGCCGGGCGAGCAGGGCCGAGTAGGCGCACGACCGCAGCTGCGATGGGGCCGGAACAGCGACAGTAGAGTAGGGCCGCAGCAACTGCAGGGTGGGGGGCCGCTTCAGCGGCAGTCGCAGAGTGGGGGCCGCATCAGCGGCAGGTCGGAGCCTCGGCAGCAGCAGCGAGGGGCCGCAGCAGCGGAAGGTCGGGGCCGATGCAGCTGCAGGCTATGCAGGGCAGCGCGCGGGGCTGCTGTGGGCCGAGCGCGGGCTGCGGGAGGCAGAAACAGGCCGCGCGCAGCAGCAGCTGGCCGCGCGCGGCTCGGCAGGGACTGCGCGCAGCAGCAGCAGGCCGCGCGCGGCTCGGCAGGGGCTGCGCGCGGCTCGACGGGGCTGCGCGCAGCAGAAAACGGGCTGCGCGCGGCTCGACGCGCTCTCAACTCCACCTTTGGACGAGTCCGTAGAGCCGAGTGGCCCGTACCCAGAGCTTGTAGGCTGCCTCATGTACTTGATGACTTGCACGCGACCTGACCTTGCGTACCCTCTTAGCATCCTTGCTCGTTACGTTGCGCCTGGGAGACACAGGCGAGAGCACTGGGAGGCTGCTAAGAGGGTGCTGCGCTACTTGTGCAGTACATCAGGCATGGGGCTGGTGCTTGGAGGACGCGACAGAGTTGCCCTCACTGGTCACTCAGACGCTTCTTGGGTGGACGACCTGGCTACGCAGCGGTCGTCACAGGGTTACACTTTCAGCCTTGGCTCTGGTTCTGTCTCTTGGCGGTCCACCCGCTCTTCTTCTGTTCTCAGCTCTAGTTGTGAGGCTGAGATCTACGCCACGGCCATGGCTGCACAGGAGTTACGCTGGCTCACCTACCTGCTGACTGACTTGGGAGAGCGGCCTAGTTCTCCTCCAGTTCTGTACGGAGACAACAAGGCGGCCCTTGCCTTGTGTCAGGAGCACAGACTGGAGCACAGAACGAAGCACATTGCTCTTCGCTACTTTCTTGCTCGAGAGCTGCAGCAGCGTGGTCAGCTTCGTCTTGTGTACGTGGACTCGAAGGCCAACACTGCTGATGTCTTCACCAAGGCGCTTCCGCCTAGTGATCATCAGCGGCACTGTACTGCGTTAGGCCTTGTGTCCACATTACCTCATTTGCTTACTGCTTGACTTTCTTTGTACTGTGATTTATATATATCGCTGCTTGCTTGCTAGGTTGTGATCACTGTGTTGCTTGTCTTGGTCTATATATACCTATATAGCTCTGCATGTGAACTGGCCTTGTGGCCTTTGCTTGTGTTCAGAGTGTGGTGACGTTGTGATCCACCCTGGGCTTGCTTTGCTTTGCTGGACTGGTCTTGTGACCCCTTGTTCTCCCCCACTTTGCCTATGGGGGTGTGTTAGATTATATGTAATGTGTTGGTAGGCTGTAGTGGGGTAGACAATATAGGGTACAACCCCATTAGGGTTAGGTACTTGTACTCTTGTTCCTTTTCAATGCACATCATTCTTGCCTAGCATCTTGACACCGCCTTCACCAAATTGGCCACCCCGTAGGTCGGCGAACCCGTCGTCGACCACCATGTTGTCCGCCGACTTCGTCGAATCGGCGCCCTCCCAGGTCGACGAGTGACCACAGACGGAGTCGACCGCCGCCTTCCCGTCATCAGCTTCGCAGTGCCTCTGTGCAGGTCGACCGACTCCGTCAACCTGCTCGCCCAAGTCGGCGTCACCTACTGCAGTCGGTCGGCTGCACCTCCCGCACACCCGACCACGAAGTCGGTTTCGCCCAAACGAGAGCGGGACCAACTCCCGTTGACAAGGGTAAGTAAAAAAATGGGGCCAACAGAAAGGGTAAAAATGGCATTTTACCCTAAGATTTTGGGCCCTTAGCGCGATGCTCGTGCTCGATTCCTACCGCGGTCACCTGATTGGCCATGTTACATGGTGAAGAAAAGCAACCCAATATACATCAGGATTCATAACAATATAAAGAAAGTTCATGAGCATGTCTGGTGGGAACGAAGGCCGCGATGAAAGCCTTGTGTGCGTGCTGTGTGGTGTGTATGGCGATGAGAACTGCTCAAGGCAACAGAGGAAAGAAGGGAATGGCAAACAACGGCTAGTAGTGAGTGACGGTGAAAGCAACAAGTTATCCAGACAGGGTAAACAACATTGTCTTCTAGGTAAGTTGCAGCGGAGTCGGCGCCGCAAGCAACAGCACAAAAAGCTAGGGGTGCAAGCCATGGGTGCAATGCATGGGTGCAAAAAATAGGTGTCCATACCTTGAAGAAACCGGCCAATGAGTGGCTACACGCCGTTGACAGCTGGCTGCACCAGTGTGCCATCGGCCACGCGTGCAGCGCTCCCCTTGTGCGCTTGTGCCCCACCCCCCACCTGCGCTCCGTACTTGTGTTGCCGATCCTGGCAGCATGCCGCAACAGGCAGATGCGAGAAGGTTTAGGAGATGAGAACTGAGCGCAGCCCAGGGCGGGCATGAACAAAGGACTTGAGAGTTCTGGTCAGGGTAGAAGGAACAAAGCTGACTTATTGCAACCACCTAGTTGCAGGAACCTGGCTGCTGCAGTCACCTGGCTGCTGTAGTCACCTGGCTGCTACTATCACCTAGCTGCTGTAGTCACCTGGCTGCTGCTATCACCTGGCTGCTGTAGTCACCTGGCTGCTGCTATCACCTGGCTGCTGTAGTCACCTGGCTGCTGCTATCACCTGGCTGCTGTAGTCACCTGGCTGCTGCTATCACCTGGCTGCTGTAGTCACCTGGCTGCTGCTATCACCTGGCTGCTGTAGTCACCTGGCTGCTGCAGTCACCTGGCTGCTGCAGTCACCTGGCTGCTGCTATCACCTGGCTGCTGCTATCACCTGGCTGCTGCTATCACCTGGCTGCTGCTATCACCTGGCTGGTGCTATCACCTGGCTGGTGCTATCACCTGGCTGCTGCTATCACCTGGCTGCTGCTATCACCTGGCTGCTACAGTCACCTGGGTGTGCTGCAGTCACCTGGTTGATGCAGTCACCTGGTTGATGCAGTCACCTGGTTGATGCAGTCACCTGGTTGATGCAATCACCTGGTTGATGCGGGAGAAGGCCTCAGCCTCCATGCGTCGGACGTCCGCCATGGTCATGCCGTACCACTCGTCCATCCAGCAGATGGCCTTGCGGTTCGCCTCGATGTTCAGCTTGCGCTGAAACACCTGCCGCACCACACCACCGTGCACACACATGAGCAATGGCAGGGGGGGAGAGGTTCTGAGAGTTTCCTCTGCGGCGAGTCGTGAGGCAGAAAGGGGAGTAGTGAAGCAGCTCAAACCACACCATGCACGCACACAGGTGTGGAAGAGGGGGTTGGGGTGGATGAAGGGACATTTCCAAGGGAGTGCAGTGCGGTGCAGAGAGGAGAAGGGAGACATGTGGAAGCGCACAGGCATGGGTATGCGGGGGATGGCCGCATGGCAGGAGAACACGAGAGGAGAGGGCGGGAAGGGAGGTGACGGAGGAAGGAGTGGCTTCATGTGCGTGAAACATTGGAGGGAAGGGGGATTGAGGGCTGTGAGAGGGGATAAGGAAAGGACTGAGAGGGCTGGTAGGGGAGTGTGGAAGGAGAGGGCGGAGGGAAGCGCAGAAGGGGAGGGCAGAGAGGGGGGGCGGAGGGGGGGGCGGAGGGGGAAGGCGGAGGGGGAGGGCGGAGGGGGAGGGAGGGGAGGGGGAGGGGGAGGGGGAAGGGAGAGGGGAAGGGCGGAGGGGAAGGGCGGAGGTGGAGGGCGGAGGGGGAGGGCGGAGGGGGAGGGCGGAGGGGGAGGGCGGAGGGGGAGGGCGGAGGGGGAGGGCGGAGGGGGAGGGCGGAGGGGAAGGGCGGAGGAGGAGGGCGGAGGTGGAGGGCGGAGGTGGAGGGCGGAGGGGGAGGGCGGAGGGGGAGGGCGGAGGGGAAGGGCGGAGGGGGAGGGCGGAGGGGGAGGGTGGAGGGGGAGGGCGGAGGGGAAGGGCGGAGGGGGAGGGCGGAGGAGAAGGGCGGAGGAGGAGGGAGGAGGGGAAGGGCGGAGGGAGAGGGCGGAGGGGAAGGGCGGAGGGGGAAGGCGTACCCTGGCGATGTATTTCTCGAGCTGCGGGCCGAAGCCCCAGTAGGGCAGGTCCACCGTGACCAGCTTGTACGCCACCATGCACGGCTCACAGCGCTCCTGGTGGGGTGAGGTGCCGCACGTGGGATGATGGGCGACAAGGAGAGTGTGTGCAATGAGCTGAGCTTGTGGCCGTGCAACGTCCCAATGACCTTCATTTGCAGGAAACAGAAAATGATGGTCAACACGGAGGCTGCAGTGACAGAAAACACGGAGGCTGTATGTACCTGCCAGCCGGGAGTGAAGGGGCCGCGGCCGGTCTTAACAGAGGTGAAGCGCGCGGGGTCCTCCTCGGGCACGTACGCCTCCACCGCCTCACCCGCCACGTCCAACACCTCCACACTCCTCCTCTGCAGCACATCGTCACTCACTCCTAGTGCCTGGCAGAGGGAAATGGGGGAAGGCGAGAGCAGCAGCAGACAGGGGAGTTTGAGCGGACTCACAAGTCGCGAGGTCCAACACCTCCACAGAGCGCGGATGCAGCACGTGCTCACTCGCTCCCAGTGCCTGGCTGGAGAAGACGACAGGGAGCGTGTGGGAAGGGGGAGAGCAGCAGCAAACAATGGAATTTTAGTTGAGTATAAAATCAGCACGTGCTCACCCGCTCCCAGCGCCTGGCAGGGGTACGACGGACAGTGGTGCGTGCACAGTGAGCAGTGGTGATGGAGGGGCGCAAGCACCAGCACCAGCAGCAGCCAGCACGTGCAAGGGGAGGGAGTGCAAGGCGAGGCGAGGTGATGAATGCATGAAGATGATGGGCAGGAAGAACGACGAGCAAGGGAGGAAGGGGTAATGAGACGGAAAAGACGGGGGCACGTGAGTGCGGGTGGTGAGAGGAGTAAAGCAGCACAGAGCAGAGCGCACGGCAGAGCAGAGAGAAGAGCGTTGCAGAGCAGAGCATAATACATTGTGTTGCGGCGTGCGGTCATTGAGGTAGGCGGACTCCACACGCAGCTTGAACTTGGTGAAGTAGGGGTTCTGCCACACGGCCACAGGGGGGCAGGCGAGGCAGGGAGGGCAGGGAAGGCAGGGGGCGCAGGTAGGGAAGGGGGTAAGAGCAGGGAGGGCAGGGAAGGCGGCAGGGAGGACAGGTAGGACGATGGCGGGAATGGGACGAGCAGACGGACAATGGCATTCCATTGGGACAAGGCAGTGCATGAGGAGAGGGGTGTGGCGCACGACGGGGATGGCAGGAACAGGAACAGGCAGATGCCAGAGGCACGAGTGCGAATGGGCACGCAGGGGAGAACGGTGTGAGAGAGCAAGGGGCATGGACGGACAGTGGTGAAGGGAATCGGGGACTCACAGTCAGCTCTGATGGGCGCCACGTGTACGCAGACCACAGTGTCCATGCCATGCCATCCATGGTTTAGGGAAAAGGAATGGGCAGAGGGGAAACGGAGGAGGGGGATGAGCATGAGGGGGGCTGCTACGCGTGAGGCGTCAAGGAAGAATGGTGAAGCGCACAGAGTGGAACAAAACCAGGGCTTCAGGAGAAGGCATGTGCGGAATGGCGATACGTGGTATCGTGTCATGTACTGGTGACCTGTCAAGCACTGCTGACCTGTCATGCACTGCTGACCTGTCATGCACTGCTGACCTGTCATGCACTGCTGACCTGTCATGCACTGCTGACCTGTCATGCACTGCTGACCTGTCATGCACTGCTCACCTGTGACGCAGTGAGGGTAGCAGTTCCACGACTTCTCCTCCAGCTGCAGTGCCTTCTTGGGCAGAATCGCCAGCACCAGCTGAGGCACCTTCCTGCACTCCATGGCAAGGGAGGGGAGTCGGTGAGCGATGGCTGTGAGTAGAGTGTGGAGCGAGTGCGAGTGTGGTGAACAAGAGAATGAGTGCGAGTGTGAGAGAGCAGGAGAGAGAGAGCGGGGGAGAAGGTTGTTCCCGGAGAGTGTGAGCGCTGGAGCATGGCCCGTGGGTGGCGCTCTTGCTTTTGCACCTCTATTGTTTCTTGACTGCTCCAGCGCCTTGCGCCCATGCCCATGCTACAAGGCTGCCCACTCTGCTGGCCTTGGCGGGACACGGGATGGCCACCCACCCACCACTGCACGTGTGCACATGGTGGGCACGTGGCAAGGCGGCCGTCGTAGCAGGTGGCCCCCAGCGAGCGAGGGCAGTGGGGCAGATGCCAGATGCCCGTGAGACATCACATTCACCCCCACTGCCTCCTCACCTGCACCCGCCTCACACAAGCTCCAACCTGCCGTGTGCAGAGTGCCGCCTGCTGCTTCCTCCGCCCGCCAGCCACACAGGCTGTGATGAGCCCACCGCTGGGGGGGCACCTACCTGCGTTCACCTCCACGCCGCTGTCATCACACGTGCCTGCTGGAACCATCTGGTGCCCTTCTAGGAAGCCCAGGCCCCCCAGGGTCCCCTTGTGCCTCTGCTTCACCTTGAGTGCCGCGGCATTCCCCGGTGAAGGGCTGGCCCCCATCCGAGGATCCCCAATGCTGGTCCTTTCCATGACGGATGGGCTTACAAGTGGCCTCCCTCCTCTCCCCCCTTGCATTAGCCACCACGCGTCCTACCCACTGTGCACAACACCCGCCAAGCTGCTGCACACACAATGGACCGTGTACTGCTCACTCAGTCTGCCCACTCACTTGGCCAGGTGGTAGATCTTGTGCGTGTACTGCCCGGTGCGCCCGTCCTCCTGGAAGGGCTCGTTGGTGAGCACCTCCACGCCGTCGCCGTCGCTGTTGTCCGACGAGTGGTGCTCGCTGAACTTGGCGATCATATACAGCTGTGCTATGCGGTACTGGTGGGATGGGGAGGGAGAGGGGGGAAGAAGGGGGAGAGAATGGAAGGGGACTTTTGGGTCAAGTTTTTGGACTTCACACTTTCGCGATGAGGTGCCAGCTGCGCCCCGCACAGGCGGGCATGGCCGCGGCATTTGGCGCGCGCGCGAAAGTGGCTGGCGGCGATGGACAAGCCATCGTGGCGCGGCAATCACGCCACGCTGCTGACCACACGCTCTCACCGCCACCCCAGGACTGCCGGCCGGCAAATTTCTCGCTTGGAAGTCAGTGATCAGCCCAAGTCAACTCACACCCCAAGTCAACGCTCACGTCAAGTCAACGCTCACCTCTTCTGCGGACAGCGGCAACGGAATTTGACTGCAGCACGGCGATACGAGAGGGAGGGGGAGCAGACACGAGGGATGGGTGAGTGACATTGATCCTTGATTAAGCGAAATGACCGAGTTAAACTGTTGGAAGTGGACACTGGAATGGCCCAGTGGTCTCCCCAAGGGCTACAGGTGTCGTCCTGGGGGGGTATGGGTGCGCTGACCCACCAAGAAAACATGCCCTTTTAGCCCAGTCGGTTAGCCGGCTGGACTGCTATCCCTGCATAAACCAGTTTCGGAGAATCGAATATGCAGATTGACGGCCTCTTCTTCTATCAGTAACACTGGATCCTAGAAATTGAAATTCGTTCACAGATTCTGCACAATATTCGCCAAAACGGCCGGTTGTTCAGATCGCGAAAGTACCCATCCCTCACAAATCGAAACATTCACTATAGTACTCAAACCGCTTACTTCTTAAACGGCTTACAATTCATGGATGACGACCATGGCGATGCCGCTTACTTCCCGCTGCACTGAAATCCACCTGAATTCGAGCGTACCAGTGAAACGAGCTGACCGTTCCTCGTCTCAGCTCGGATTCTTCCGGACTTAACGTGCCTGCCTAGAGTTCTGAGCATAACCTAGGCATTGCGGATCGGCCTGGATTAGCACTGTGGTTGCCTGGTCTGTCCGAATGTGGCCAAGAGGAAGCGTGTTCCAATCAAAGCGTCGAATTGCAGCTGTTGATGGAAGAATCAATCTTAGATCCCTAAGTTTGGATAATAGGCACCGCGAAAAAGGGTAGGTTTCAGCGCGAACGCTGTTTTTCTTCTAGTCCGTCCTGCCCGCTTGGTTGATCGAATGCCCGAAGGCCCGCACTGTCAGTGGTGGTCGGTGGGCGAAGCGCTGGATTGGTGGCGAGAGGGCGTGGGCAAAGCGCGGAACGGAGCGAGAAGATGATGGCCCTGTTCGGTAGCCTCCCAGTCACACTGAGCCCAACCGAACTGAAGAAGCGTCCGAGATGTTGCTTAGCCTCGGGCTCCCAATCAGACTGTAAAGAAGTTTTCAGTCTAGTTTGCAATAGTTTCCTGGAAATATGTTTTAAGTTTCTTGATACGAATGTGGTTTTCTACCAGACTGACCAAATAACAAAACGTACTTGCCCGTCGCACGGTTACCCTGCTAAACAAAGAGGAAAAAAGCATCACATGCTGCGCGCCACCTCTTTTTGTTTCAAGAAGGTAAGAGCTCATTCTTCGGCCCGAAATTGTCTAATCTAAAGTTAACCCAAAACTGTGCCACTTGGAGTGGCCCTCGCGGGGTGTAACTGAAACCCAAAACTGGGAGCCACTTCCACTGCGAGTCCAGTTGCCCGGGAAGGAAAATTTCCGTGCAGTTTCGGCGCCCGCAGTCATATTTGGCTTTTGAAGCGTTCGTTAGCCAAGTCACACTGGGCAGGCTCGGTGTTCCAATATCGAGTTTGTGGGCTTTAAGAATGTCCCCGGAGCCTGCCTTCCACCAACCGCGGTATGAGTGGAGCGTCTACCGAACAGGGCCGATATCTGTGTGCGGGGGAATTATTCGCATCCGACTACCGTCCCGTTCTGACGGAATCCTGGCCAGACGAATCCACTTCGAAGTGGAAGGATAGATCCAAGGGAAGTGAAGAGCCGTTACTGCCAGCCACACAAACAAACGGGGTTGGGTGATGCTGACCAATCAGAGGCCGAATTGGTGCTCACATTCCTGTGCGTGCGACACGGCCCTAGTTGGCGGGAATCAAATATATTCCTTACGTATGTATGTTACAACAACACTTAAACTAAATACAGGTTTCCTATCAACACTTCTAAGACTACTTACCGTAAGATAATAAATAGGCACATCACCATGCACAAAAAACAGTTCATGGAACTAACGCCGGGAATGCCTGCTATCATATCCAAGGAATGAGCCCAAGTATTGGAGCGAACGGGTAAAGGAACACATCGGGGGAGTATTGAGCCACAAGAGACGGATCGTTCACAATTCCTGGCTTCGCCCAAGCAATGCGTGATCCCACTGAGCCGGGCCCCGAGTTGTTGAACTCGACAAACGTTGTCGTTTCATACACTGTGCCTCCCCAGTCCATCCAGCCATTGGGGTTGATCTGCAGAGCCAGACACATATCATGCAAACGCAAGTTCCAAACAACCACAGCCAGTGCAGAGCATGCTGGTAATGCAGGGCATGCTGGTAATGCAGGGCATGCTGGCAGTGTGGAACACTCACAGAGGAGCCAATGATGGTGTTGCTGTACAGCACGCGTGCAAAGGGCCTCCAGGGCCGCCCCAGGAACTGCGCCTGCGGCACGTCGCCCTCCACGCGGGAGTTGACAATCACGATGCCCGTGGGCTCCGTGGAGTTGGCGCGGCCCGACGCGGTTACCACGGCGTTGGGCTGTGGGCGGATCTGCAATGTGCAGTTGTCCAGCACGGTGGCGCCGTTGCCAAATATGAAGTCCACCGACCCGTTCACCACGCAGTTGCGGTAGTACTGCCGCCCACTGTGCGCGTACAGCGTGTCCTGTGGTGGGGGGCGGGGAAGGCGAGATGGGAGGGAAGATATCATGAGCGGAAGAACACAGCAGAGCACAGCACAGCATGTGAAGAGGTGTGGCAATGAGGCAGTGGTTAGCGAGAGGAAGGAAGCGGGTGGGAACGGAGCAGGACCTGCCAGCCGATGAAGTGGCAGTCGAAGAAGGCGCAGTTGTCCGCCGTGACCCTCAGCGCCACCGCCTGGTGGCTGGCCGCCCCTGCCGTGTTCTCAAAGCGCACCCCCACCGCCAGGAAGCCCGCCCCCGTGATGGCTGCAGTGGGGGGAAAGGGGGAAGGGGGGAAGAGGGACGACATGAGGAGCGGCTAGCAGGGAGGTGGTTGGGGAGGGTGGAGAGGCAGTGATAGCGGGGTTACACCATAACCCACTGCCCATGCCCCACACACATGGGTGTGGCCCACACAAACCCCATACACGCACCTTGGAGGTGCCCATAGCCCATGCCCCATAGCCCATGCCCCATGCCCCATGCCCCATGCCCCATGCCCCATGCCCCATGCCCCATGCCCCATGCCCCATGCCCCATGCCCCATGACCCTTGCACCTTGCCCGCTGCCATGCCCCACGCACATTCCCCCCCTTTTCCCTGCCCTCCCCAACAGGCACGAGGCAGCGACTGACCGACAGTGGCGCTGTTGTAAGTGGTGGAGCCGCCCACCACGCTGGCGCTGCCCGTGATCACCGTTGCCTCGGGCGCCGCCCCCACCAGCGTCACGTTCCTGCGCGTCACTCGCACCGTCTCGCTGTACACGCCCGGCGCCACGAACACTATGAAGCGCCCCCTGGGGGTGGATGGGGCTGCGTCCACTGCTGCCTGTTGTGTTGTTTTGGTTTGGTGGGTGGATGATGGCGCATGGCGAGGGACGGCATGGGAAGACGACAAGAAAGTCATGCGCACCGCCTCAAGTGAAGTGATGAAGTAGCATGAACCAACTGACACAGCAGTGCACGCGCGCACCTGAATGGAGGTGAAGGTGCCCGTGCCATCCTTGGCCACTATGGCGTTGGGCCGTGGCAGCGCGTACCGCAGCGGCATGGGGTATGCCAGCGATGGCGGCGAGGGCGGTGCGGGGGCGGGGGAGGGGGGTGAGGGCGGGGGGGAGAGGGGGGTGAGGGCGGGGGAGAGGGGGGTGAGGGCGGGGGGAG